>JABKKP010000137.1:0-38674 GCA_013624355.1 Fusarium caatingaense
CACCAGAGCAGCCCGAGCACAAGGTGCTAGCTGTGACTCAGACCTCCAAGGATATCAAATTCTCCGTCCGTATACCCGGTGAGACTCAGGATGCCTCTCCGAGACCTCCTCTGTGGTGTGAGCTATACTATGATCCTGCCAGTGACAAGGTCATTTTCTTGAATAAGTCAGACGTGCCGATTTCTCTGTCAAGTGTGTCGCCGACGCCGTTGTCAAGTCCTCCCGTCAGCGCTACTCACATTATCAACCCCGGATCAGCCAAGGCTTTGAAGCCAGGAACATGGCGCATCACCGTTAGAGACATTGATGTTATTGACTTTCGAGTACTCGAAAAGCGGCCAGTGGTGCTATATCAACCGAAGCAACCTACAATTCCCGAGGATGTTCCACCAACCTCAACCACCGCCACTACCCCCCTTAACTCGAGTGGAAAGCGGGCACTGTCTCCGGATTATGACGAGAAGAGAGTGAAACGTCGTGTCTCAGACCCGGATACACCCGGTGATGATGGTGTGGTTATGTTCTTGCGGCCTTCTGCAGATCCCTTGGTTTTCTCTCTACCGAATGGACGTGAAAGCAAGGAGCTCTCCACTGTGAACGGACATGCCTTGCTGGATGGCGAGAAGGGCGACACCGTTGCGATTCCAGGTGTCTGTGAACTCGACCAATACCAGCTTACCAAGCGGGAACCCATCGCATCGACATCGTTATCTGCTGTGTACACCGCAACACACTCCCATGTACCAGACAACATTGTTACAGTCAAGGTGCTAAAGACACGCGTCGCCAGCTCGAATGACAAATCACTACTACACGAGCGGACCGTTATCCGTCAGGCCGACATGTGGCTTCGTGAGTGCAGGAGTCAGGAAGACCTGCAGCACAAGTCCATCGTTCGATACTACGGCGGTGATGCGCGCTTTCTGTCCCTTTACATGGAGCACATCGACGCCAAGGATCTTACTGCAGCACCTCGCTGGAGGAACAAGTCCAACGACGAGTTTATGGGTGACAGGAACGACGCTATCAGGATCCTAGGAGACATCGCTGGCGCCCTCAACTACATCCACGGCCGCAAGTTGGTGCACAACGACATCAAGCCAGCCAACATCCTCTACTCGCCAGAGAGGGGCGCTGTCCTCTGCGACTTTGGACTCTCAACACTGGCCGCTAATTCACCGACGACTGGCGGAACACCGTACTACATTCCTCCTGAATTCATTGGGCGAAAGCAGCGCGGACCTGCGTCTGACATCTGGGCACTTGGTGTCACCATGCTCTATGTGTTGCACAAAATCTCCTTTCCCGACTCTCGTGCTCGCCAAAGACATCCCCGGCCTCTGTACTGGTTAATCGCCGGTGTGAACAGTCCCAACACCCCCCACAAGCAGCACGGAAATGGCCAGCCAGCCATTAAGCAGATGCGAGACTGGCTTCAAGAGATATTCGAGGCTAGAGAGAAACTCAACTCCAAGGATCGACTTGAGCGCATCGTTATGGAGATGTTATACCCTAATCCCAACCAACGTATCACCATGGCTAAGGTGTTGCAAGAGTTGGCTACCGACCAAGTTGCTGTTGCTGCGGGATGAGCCCGAGCAGGAGCAGCAGTTTATTATCCGTTACAAATGATTTTACAGAAATAATTACGTTTTCCTTTGATTTACAGGACTGGAGTTTGGTTTTACGCATGTTTCAGTGTTACGTGCTGGATTTATATGAGTAGGAGGGTAAGTCTATATACACACCCATATCTACAGAGGACCATACTAACTCAACTCAAGATTGGATATACCCAGTTGATGATTTTAGACGTTATATATCTGTTATTTATTTCAGCACATTATACGAATGGCTAGTTGTACTTGTTTGGATGTAATTTAGGTTCTTTTGGAAGCCTCTATCATGGCTGTTTATCATGCTTCATTACATATGTATCTGCGCTTCGGGTATACTATCTATAGGCTGAATCCCATTGCAAAAGCGGCGGCGAAACCTACAACAGAGGTCAAAGCCATCGTGTTCACACCCAAAATACCTGCTCCACTGCCATTGTCACCGCCCTCCTCTCCTGAAGATGAAGAGTTGGAAGCGCTATCAGTGCCATTGCCATCCTGCTGCTTGATCATCACGTAGTCAACATCGCCAGTCTTGTTGCTGGGACCCTTTGCGTTCTCCTTGAAGCGGATGTCCGCACAGTTGTAAAGGGCGCTGCCACTGTCGCCAACAGTCACGACCTGGATACTGGCGAGATCGCCGTCTGAGACCTTGACGCTCGAGGGCAGGGCGAGCTCTTCGATGAAAAGAGTGCCGGGGTTGGTGGCGTTGAGGAACTCGGGGGTGAGGGAGATGTTGAAGTTGGTTGTGTTCTCGCCAAGACCGAGGTTGACGAAGACGTAGGTCCAGTCGTGGTGGAGGTCGAGGGTAAGAGAACCACCCTCGAGGGGCCAGTCAGTGACGTTCTTCTCGTTGTAGTCAACACCAGCACCTGGTGAACGTTAGTAAGAATCAAAATAGTTTCAGGACGTGAGGTTTCCTACAAGGATAAGTCCACTGGCTGTACTTTTCCTCGTTCTTCTCGCTAAGGGTATCATCTCGCCATGTAGGGAAGACAAGACCGAAGTGGGCAGAGACGGCCTGAACGGTAGCCAGGCCGAGGAGAGTCTTGGAGGCGAACATTGTGAAAGATTGGGATGGTGATCAACGCAGGTGAGGATGAGGAACAACAAGTGAATATTGCCGGAGCACCAATTGACTTTATATGCATCTATATTGTTTTTTTCCAGGGTCCCAACTAAAGTTTAGCTCCCTTCAATTGACTCTAGATCTAGAAGCTGCTCAGGACCATGCAGTTATTGGCTTGGCGTGAGGCAGTTTTCAGTGAAGACTTCCTGCGGTGTTACTAGTAGCTGCATCAAAGAGGCATTCCGGCCCCGCCCCCGGAGATTCGGAGGTGGGTGTGAATATGGACAAGGTGGGTGCCCGGTTGGAGACGGGTCTCGGCCGGAGCTGTTTCTATGGGCTCGTGGATACCACTATACAACCCACTTGTTCGCCGTTCAAATACTCTATTATATGGAGCTTTGTATACTCGTATACAACACGAAATGAATTATCTACTTAGATTTCACCCGGATTCAGTTTCGAAATTCTCACGTACATGGCATCAAAGTTGCCCCAAAACGGGTTGAGCTTATGCGGGGATGAGAGCGAGTTTGAGACGATAATAAACTTGCTCAAATAAACGCAACGATCCCTGTTGGGAAGGCGGCTGGAACGCCGTCGCTTAGACAACTCCGGGGAAGGAGCTCATTTCAATTCTCATACGATGAGCTTTATTCGATATGCTTAATGGCTGGCGCGAGTGGCGGTATGTTGTTCTGGGCCCTGCTATGTCCAGTTACTTCGCTTGGTGTTGCGAGAAACCATGCAGGGTAAGCTAGGTGTAAATGAACATGGTTGAATTGTCTCTCAGCTGAGTTGATTCTTAGTTTGTTGGTCAATTTATCGTTTCCGCTATATCATTCGTTCTCTTGAATGGTATAGTATCGAGAACCATCCGACTGCATTGTGTGTATTGCAGGTTGTATAAATGATGTTTTCTCAAGAGGCTGCCATGTAAGTGAAAGTGGTTTTGTGGAATGATGGCGTTAGAAACCGTTGACTATTGCAAACACCCACGCATCATCAAAAAGAATATAAAAACGGCCGAAACTTCAATGCAAAACCAACATCTAAATGGTCTTGTATAAACGTTTAACTGATTGCTGCTATCACTTCGGCGCATTTTGGTAATGAAGACCTGCTACTGATCGAGTGACGTCACGTGCAAGATCGCTCCTGATAAGATTTCTCTGATATCCACTTTTTATCGATAAGATTGAGGCTGCCTTTACGATTCAGCTTCGATATTTGGTTCCTGACTCCCTTCCATCACAGCATCAATCATCAATCATCATCGTCATTATGGATCCTGGGCGCAAGGCAATGCTAGCGGGACGAAGATCCCCCAACCGTCGAGACGTTACATCCCCCCGACATGACCCTACCAACAGAATTTCCAAACCAACAAAGCCAACTGCGTCAAAGGTCAACCCCAAGTACTTGACCCAAGACGAGCAGTCGCGCCAATTTGTCGCCGATGAGGACAAGTTCGTACTGAAGCAGTCCAAGAAGAAGGCAGATATTCGTATCCGCGAAGGTCGCGCCAAACCTATCGACTATCTTGCCTTTAACTTGCGATACATCGATACCGATCGCGACGTATTCGACGACGACGAGGCTGATGTTGCGATCGACATCCCTGCACCTGGAGATGTTATTGCGCAGTTGGATAGCGAGCAGATCGCCGAGCTAGACTCTGATATCGCCTCTTATCATGTACTCGAGACCAATCCTACCAACCGCGAATATTGGAGGGCGCTCCAGACCATCTGCGCAGACAGGAAGGCAAAATTAGACCCGCACGGACATGAGAGAAGGGTTGTGAGCAGTGTTTCAGACGACATTGATAAGATTCTCGCCCCCAAGACGCACGACCAGTTGGAGGCCCTGGAAAAGCAGATCAAGAACAAATTACAATCGAACGAAGACATCGATACGGATTATTGGGAACAGCTGCTCAAAAGCCTGAGAGTGTGGAAAGCTCGTGCCAAGCTAAGCCAGGTATACGAGACAATCAAGGAGATCCGCGTCAAGCAGCTCAAGGAGAGTGACCCGGCCAAGGCAAAGGCGTTGGGCCAGGCGACTTCTGCTCCCAAGGTGACATTCGGCGCGCAGCCAGGAGCCGCAGCGTCAGCTTCCCCAGATCCAACGGCGACGCCGGCATATGTTTCATCCTCAAGCCATGCAGGAAAGTCTGCCCCTCCTGGCACTGAACGCTTTTCTCAGGCCGACAATGAGGACTTCTCTCAGGCTACCAAAGCACTGTATGATCGAGAGGTTGCTAGAGGTGTCGACGAGAACGAGGAGATATTCACAAGCGAAGAAGCGGTGACCACTTCCAAACCGCAGTGGGCAGACAAGTACAAACCTCGAAAACCCCGTTATTTCAATCGTGTGCAAATGGGCTACGACTGGAACAAATACAACCAGACCCATTATGATCACGATAACCCACCGCCCAAGGTTGTCCAGGGCTACAAGTTCAATATTTTCTATCCAGAACTCATCGACAAGACAAAAGCACCAACTTTCAAGATCATCCGGGAACACGGCCGCAGACGTGGAGAATCGTTTGCTGCTGCTGGCGAGGAGGACACGTGCCTGATCAGGTTCATTGCAGGCCCACCATACGAGGATATTGCGTTTCGTATTGTCGATCGAGAATGGGATTACAGCGCCAAGAAAGATCGAGGCTTCAAGAGCTCTTTTGACAAGGTATGTTCGTCCCTTCTTGCTGCGCTTCACGTGGGTGGGCTGGCCATGCGCTAGCCCTTGCGAGCTCATACTGTGGTAACGTTCTTGGCCGTTGGTTGAGATGCACTTTATGCAACCTAGAACGGTCCACGTTTATGACAGCCGTTTTAAGCATCGTACCTGCAAGCGCCATGTCCTCCACTACACCCTCAGGAACATGCGAAACTAACCAGTCTCACTCAATAGGGTATCCTGCAGCTACATTTTCAGTTCAAGAAGGTATGTGACTCTAAAAACACACATCTGTTGGTCCTGTTCGATCTATCATACTGACACACGATTCTAGATCTATTACAGGAAATAGACACGGGTATGCTACCCATCGCTATCTTGCCATGGATTTGTTTCGGACCTCGCCTATTCGTGCAAACCCTGGCTATCAATAGCTGCAAAAAGTGACAATTCGGTTTTTGCATTCTCACCATCATCATGGTTGAAAGTTGGATAGCAAAGCAAAACAAGTTTTCAGACGGGTTTGGACAGACCGCCCGTTCCATAATGATTGCATCACCATGGCTGTTAATAGCTTCCTGCATGTGTGGCTTATCCGACTCATGTTGATTCTTATTCTTGTACTACCTATTCATAGCGTTCTCATTCGGGACCTCAAGCCGGAACTAGTGTAGGGCTGGTGTTGGGCAGAGATAGGCAGGCGGTGATTCAGCAGATGACCAGAATGAGGCACAGCGAGTAGTAAGTGCTTCCTGCTTTGTCCTCATATCTGCGGTTTCATCTCATCAGTGTGGCATAAGCACAAGCGAACCAGCGAAGGAGTTGCATTGTTCCTGCAGCATCAACACAATAATACGAGATAGCAGAGCTTCAAAACATGCAGTAGCAGTGTTTCGACTGCCGCACCTGGACGGATATGGCAGGCAAACTGGAGTCATTGGGCGATATGCACGCGAAGTCTTCTCGAAGGCTGTCAGTCGCAAAGCGTTCACGGACCGCGTGTCGAACAGATAGCACCAAACCTCGTGGGCAACTTGATATTGATGTGTTTGAAGGGGGGATCTGCGCGGATCATGAGCAATCAGCAAATACAACAGAAAAGGCTCGGTGCAGTCCACCACTCGGAACAGCTGCCCTCAACCCAAGCATGATTCCGTGACCCATAGTCTTCAAGATGAAGCTTCGAAAGATTGTTCTATATGTATTCTTTGATGCATCGGTCCGCAGTGCAGTGATGAGATGATTATATGCTCCAACAATCTTGTAGCGGCTTCTCCGGCTGCTTCCATATTGCTTCACAACAGCAAGAGATTGAAAACGGAGATTCAAACGGGACGGGCATCGACACGACGATTTGATTGGTGTTGTGATTGGTATTCAGATTGGTGTCCCGATTGGTATCGTTTGAAATGCAAGGTGCCGTTTGAGACGTATAGGTCCCGCGATAGCCCCGTTGACCAGTGTACAAGCCGGCTGAGCTACCGTCAAGTGACTTGATGCCGTCTTGGTAACATGTGCTATGGTATGGGAGGGTGCGGTCCCGATACCCAGAACTTGCAAGATGAGTCCCGGGACGTTTTGACAGGAGAGAAAGGCAGATTTGACGATACGCAAAGGGGGCATGCAACACAAGTCATTCCGGACCGGTCCAACGAGCATCGGCACATTTCTTGTTAGTATCTACAGGGTTGCACGTTTAGTTCTGGACCGTGGAAGAGGAGAGGACCTTGGACCTTTCCTTACTGAGGGCGCAATTAATTACTTGTTGTCCTGTCCTGTCCACCCTTGCAAGGTTAGGTCAGGTTACTCCACAAGCTGTATTGTGTATATACATATAATCGATGAGGCAGCTTTTCAGAAGACCAGGGTATACATATGCATGTACCTCCTGGCGTGGACAGTGCCAGTTGAGCAGATGCAAACCCTATAACTCACTTCAGTCAGAGAAGACATAGGCAGAGAATCGACAGTGGGAACTCGTTTGCGCGTCCTGGTCCAACGTCCTTCAGATTTGGTTTCTGTATGAGTATCTGATGGCCGCACACAGAAAAGCACAGCACACAAAAGTACAAGCGCACACATACACAAATACAAATGCATGTTAGTATGGAGTGGAGGTTGGCTTGCCGTGAGGGAGCTCCATATGTATGAGCTACACTATACACTACACACTATACACCCCCCCGGGGGCGTGTCTGAGATATTGGTGTCCCTGCCCGTTTTCCCTTGTATGCAACTGACCCCAGACCTAGTTGAAAATGGCTTTTCTGGGCGCCTGTTGGTCGTCCTGTCTCTGTCTCGACCCACACCCATACAGTATACTCACTCCGTCCGGTCCTGACTACGATCTTGGGGTCCATGTCCATAGCATAGCTTAGCTTTTGATGGGAGGAGGTGTAGGAGCGATCTGAAAAAAGCTAAGACTTTCTGAATCTGTCTACGGGCAGTTGTTTATCAGACGGATCGCCGTCTAAACGAAGCCGTTGCCCATGAAATCAGCCCTGCAACTTGCAAATCTACGCCCTACCCCAAACGAGAACGGACTGGAGGCACAAAGGTCTTTGCTTCGGCATCATATATCGCCATCTCTGCACTCTTCCCCCCCGTCCTTGCCTTGTCCTATTGTGTCTATTGTAACGTTTTGCTATCTCCGCGTTTTCCTCCTCTTCATACTCCGCCTCATCATCCCATCTTATTCCTGTCAAAGTTTCTTTTCCTCGCTTCCCACTACTTGGAAATCTACTTTGTCTCCCGAGAACATTCATCAAACGACCACGAGACCTTATTGTACTTCCTTCCAAACAGTGGTCCTTGACTTTGACTTTCAACACAACCGCCATGGATTCACCGTTTCCTGGCGAAGGACAACAGCCCAGCTACACGAGTAATCTCCCCGGTCACGGGCAACACTCACCTTGCGCGCCAGAGCTCACCGGTATGGAGTCATACTATTCCCTCTCTTCGGGTCCTCAAGATGAACCATCTCATCTCTCATCAACTGGTGCTCTCCCTCTGGGTTCGACCCTGTCACAACACCAAGAGAACCAACAGCGGTCACATCCGGGTCATGATGCAAACCCGTACGCCTCCCTGACTTCAGGTTTTCACTATCCGCCTCGAAGCCATTACCAGGCTTGGCCTTCACCTCCACCAGGACCTGACGATTATGACAATTGTTCCTACCAGAGCTCTCCAAGCAGCGGCAGTGCCCCAATGAGCTGCTACAACCCTTCACCTATTTCACCGAGAACTTGGTCTTCTCCGGAATTTCCTCTGCCTCAGCCGGAGACGCTTCAAAGCCAGCAGAACTCATTCAAGAACCTCCGAGTCTGCACTCCCACATCAACTGACGGATATCCAGTCAGAGGCCCTCGGGTCCTGACGCCTCTTACGAGCGGCTACATGGGCCCGGGTTTCGAGAATGAGCATGACGGTCTGCCACGAATCTACTCTCCAGCAACAATCGCCAGTCCCTCAACTGGAGCGTTGTCCTGCACTAGTTCCCCACACGAGCAACTTCTCGGAACTCCTGTGCATATGAAGGCTCGACCAGAATCTCCAGCAGGCCAAGCAGGGTATCGTGCCAGCCCAGAGGTAAACAGTGAAGCACTGGAACCTCAAGGTGCTGCAGCGAATGCCAAGACCGATGAACCGTACGCTAAGCTCCTTTGGCGAGCTCTAATGAGCACTCCAGACCATGCCATGACTCTTCAAGAGATCTACCAGTGGTTCCGTGAGAACACTGACAAGGACATCAAGAAGGATCACTCAGAAAGGCGACCAGGCAAGAACGCCGAAGGATGGCAGAACAGCATCCGCCATAATCTAAGTATGAACGAGGTATGTCGCAATCTGCACTCTCCATAGTTTCCCGCCCTCGGATCTCGCTTCAACACACTCCACTCTCCCTGCCGAATTCCAGGTATAGCCTGCGGCATAAGCATAAGCCCACACACACACGGGCCAATTCTTTTTTAGTGCTTTAAGGCTGACAGTGGATCCTGATGCAGGCTTTCATCAAACGAGAACACAAGGAGCAACGAGAACAGAAGCTCAAACAGCACGACCAGTCGTCAGAGCCGTCGTCAAACGGAGCAGCAGCAGACTTGTACACTGCCAAGCCCGGTGAACCTAAAAAGCCAACAGAATGGATGCTCGAGGATTGGGCTGTCAAGAATGGCGTTGAGAGTACGACGAAATATCGCAAGAACAAGGAGCAGCCACGCCGAACTGTGACAACTAGACTCCACCATCACCCGTACGATCACCGACTCCAACACGGCAGTCCCACAGCCAAGATGTCCATGTCGTCTAGTCGAAAGGGAACTCTAGCCCTCGACCCGTCGATGAACAAGTTTAGTCTACGCGGGCGTCCTGGTCCTAATCATTACCCACATGAGATGAATGGCAACATGCCACCAACGTCCCACCACATGATGGCTCATCCTCAAGCTCATCACATCCGACAAGCAACGATGCCGGCGGGAATGTATCAATCACAGTCGCAGCAACAGGGCTACGAAGACGTAATGATGCCACGGATCGAGAGGATGCCACAAACGGTGTCAAACGTCAAACAGGAGTACTCTCCAATGACACCCGACTCGAATGCGTTTGGTTTCATGCTGCCAGAGCCGAGCCTAGTACACGCGCATGCAGCCAATTCCAGCCCTAGCGCGACCACCCATACCCATGGCACTACCGCGTATGCGATCCCTCCTAGTGGCGCCCATCCTCACACTCACACTCAGTACCTTGGCTCATCTCCGTGCGAATATCCGTACAGTATGGCAGACGTCACAGGCGTCTATCAAGGCAGCGGTCCAGGACACAACAATACTCCTAGCGTCGGAGTCAACGAACGCCTCATGGGTATTGGCCCTACCTACAACTGGAACTGCCAGGGACTCTGAGTCTGAGCCCTTGGAAAATCCTCCGAACGTTAGTGCGGTTTGAAACCCTCCAAATGCCTTCTTCTTAGCCTCTCTCTCTCTCTCTCTCTCTCTCCACCTTGGCACAATGCATGGTCATTGATATGACCAACATTTCATGTGTATCACAAGAGAGACAAGAGAAGACATAAGAAAACAAAAATAAAAAATAAACAAAAAAAGAAAAACATTGAAAATTCCCGACTCCACGAAGCAAAAATTACCGCGGGAAACGCGTGTGTGAGAAAAGGCGAAAAGAGGGGCTGAGACTGAGCATTACTGGTTCTGGAAAAAAAAAAGCAAATCGACTTTTCTCTCTCACTCACTCTCACAACGGCGTAAGATTATGAAGATGGTGGCAGTTTGAACATGACAGGGATCTCTCTCAATCTCAACTCACAGCAACCAACAACTACCACTACCTACCTACCTACTCAAGAATAGGTGAAGCCTACGGAACACAGATCATCCGAACCCAGGACCCAGGATTGATTTGAGACTTGGGACTCGCGGTCATGGGTTGAGCGCGAAGCGCCGAGGCTGGCTGAGCCTGAGCCTGATGTTCATACAGTACCAGTACCGATGACCTTAGTAATTACAGTTGCTGTGCAGCTAAACTAACCTGGTCTCGGGCTTGGCAATGTCATGGGCATATCGAGGGAGCGACAAGGCGAGTCCGACAGGCGGACGCTCCTGTCATATGTTGGTTCCCCCTCATTCGACACCTGTCATATTTCCAGCTTCCTGGAACGCGGACCTTGTGTGTTCATATTATTGACACAAAAGACATGGGCTTCTGGTCGGGCATCATTGTCGTCATCTTCATCCCCGTTACCCGTTTTATCCCTTCTCCTTTTCATTTTCTTGTCTCTCTCTCTGTTTATGGGTGGTTTCATGGAATCTTGTCTAGACGATGCCGCTTCATCTTTCGCTCCCCGAGGAGTAACAAAGAGGCATCATTGTTATTGGTTGGCCATTGCCTGAGCGAAACGTCTGCACAAAGCGTGCTGTTAATGTCTTTTCCATCTAGTTATTGTTTATTATCTATCACCATCATAAATGGCTTGTTATTCCCCCCCTTCCCCCTCTCTCTTGTAACCATAACCTCAACGCAACAAGCGCTTCTTCCCACCCCCAGTGCATTTTCCCATGCCGCTTGCGGTACAAGTACCAATACCAAGAGTACACATCATCACCGCCCTTTGTTTACCACCAACATGAATATCAGGCCTCTTTTGAGTTGTATTGTTGATATTTGCGCCCGTTTATTGTTTTAACCTCGTCCGAAAACGCTGAAGACAGCCGGATATGGTAAATCGCGAATGAATGGGATAAACACAGTCAGTCCGATAGAAAGGATACATAGCATTGTTAGACCAACAAAAATACAATACAATAACTCTAAACTCTTCTCTACCACTTGGTGGTCAGTAATCTAGACAGCCATTGCGACTTGTCAATTACCTCTGTGCTCTCGTACGGTTACAGTACCATCGAGTCTAGAAGGCCATGTCTTGCTTCCCCCCACTTAACCCTGTTATTGATCGCTCAAAGTCCGCAGATGCGAGTGGGGAAAAGGCTGGGTTCATGAGGCCATTGTTGAGAGACGCAAGACTACAATTGGTTACCAATCTGTCGGGTCAGGACAGCTGAGCCAACGGGAAATGGTCCGGGCCCCTCATTCATGACATCCTTGACCCCTGTAGGCGATGCGACTTTATCGTGCTGAACCTGAACGACAGACAGTATGTACTCTTAAAGTGGGGAGAGGAATGCCACGAGAAGTGAAAGGCCAAGGGCAAGTGAGGCTAGCTAGAAAGGTTATAGAATGGCTTAGTATGATCGCCAGGAGCTCAGACATTGGCGTCGCTGAGAAAAGGGTCCTTTCTTGAAAAGGCAATCGTTGAGAATCAATGGAAATGAAGAGGAGATAACTTAACTCTAAAGGCTAGGCTAGACCTGAACCTGAACACACAGACATTTCAAATATGAAAGCGGGATACCGATGTTCCCCGATTCTCCACCTGCTAATAAGATCAGCAGAGAAGGATCGAGCCGCAGATATGGATGCCAGGATCATAAACACAATTGCTTATCGGTCCCAGGGCCCGTTTAGACCGCAACCGCAACCTCAACCGCAAGGGAGCAGGGCATTGCAGTCGAGGCCATCTGCTGTGCTGCGGTCATTCCACCTTCCAAGGATTCCATAGTAACGAGCACTGTTCTGTACTGTAGAAACACATACAGTACATACAACGCAACGTCTGCCGAGCGTTGTATTATTAGAAGCTCGGTTAGGCTCTCAATAGAATAGGACACACCTTGCCTGCATGTCCACGCCTGTCGAACCCCAGTCTTTGTAGTGCTGTACGGATACAGCAAGGACTAAGTGGAAACAGACCCCGAATTGTATTCACCGTGCAGTCAAGCCTCATCATGTGTCTCACAGGGTTGTTTCCGGGTCCGAGTCTCTTTCCAATTTCCTTTTTTCTTCAGCATCCCTGTAGGCAGCGGTTTTATGAACAAAGGCGCCTTGCCTCTTTTCCCTGTATGTCCTGCTGCCAACCAAGTACTGCAGTCACTGCTTCAGCCCATCCCTTGCCTGCCCAGTCCACGATATGGAGCTGGTGGTGTGGGGCTGTCCAGCATGCCTATCACTAAACAAGATGTTGTCTTTGCTGAGACCTTTTGTCAATTGCGGGCTCAGATGTCAGTCATGAAGAGCCAACAGGTTCCGAGAATATGGTCACTATTGTGACACAAGATTCATCCAATACTGGAGTATGCATATGCACTGTGCGGTGTGCCGACTGTGTTGTGAAGAGAAGAGACGACAGGAATTAATGATGAAACAGACGAGAAAAGAAAAAGCATGATTGATGGAGATGTGGATATGTGGATATGTCCGATATGTAGGTGGGATCGACATAGAATAGAATAGCATCTCCATCTTTCTTTTTCGAATTAGACTTCAAAGTAGCGGCCGCTGGTTTTGCACTACTCATCGTCAGTGGGCGTTTGACACTTTGACAGGTCAATTGCAGTACTTTAACTCAGCCAGGAACGGGCCGGGTAATGACCATCGTGCTTGGGTGTAACTTCTCTAGACTCAGGCCAAGTCCCGCTGTCCCTTTCTTCGTAACACCTCCGAGCCTTAGCTCTTCTGCATACCCAGCTTGATAGGATGATTCTCGAATAGGCAGAAAAAGCAAAGCGCCTCTGCTTTTGGTGTGTGCTCCGATATGCTGCACCGTTTAGAAAATGGGGGCAGTTTCTCAAGATTAGCTTTGAAGCCAACAATGACAATAGGAAGAAGGCGTTCTGCACCAACCATGGCTTGTGATCAACCGTTAGCGGCGCTGCGAGTTCAGCACGTACTCTAGCGCTTGTCTGCTTGTCTAGTGTCTTCTGCAGCTCGACGACTAGGGAATAAGAAGCCAAGAAAAAGATGACCGCATGGCATTTCCTGGCTGATCCCACCAACGGTGTGTTGAAACAAGAGCATCAAGAGTGAGCGGGGCATGATTAACCTCCAGGATGTATGAGTGGATCCTTTCGAAGCTGTCGACCATTTACGCTTCTTCATGTCATTGTCGTAGCATGGAATGGTTTCCCTTGATTCCCGAAACAGCTTAATCTGCAGATTAAGGCCTGCTGCAGCTGTACAGTTGACGTTACCGATGATGTACCTTCAATCAACTTTCAAAGCTGAAGGCTAAACGTTCAAGCAAGGCTTCGGGGTTCGCGAATCCATTGTAGACGACCAGCGTCGCAATGCACAGTATTCATGATCGGAGAAGAGCGTTCAAGATCATCCCTGCTCACATCGAGAAATTACGTAGAAGGTCAGCACCAAGTAGTATCGATGCAACCCTGCAGCGTTGAGATGGAATCCCGATCTCTCATATAATGCTGCGGCGTAGCATCTCGATATCCCATGCAAAATGGGCAATGCCCGATCGTTTCGCGCCCTAGGAAGCCACGGTGACCTATTCTCGGTCATGCTCCCACCAACAAAACATGCAATTTCGTGTTGCGAGGTGGTGGTGATCGCCTGTCTCAGAGGCATTCGTTGGATCTATCTTTGGCCAGCTAGCTGATGTCACCAACATGGCATATGCCAGCTGCTCGAAATTGAAGTAGCTAGATATGCACGACTTCCAATTTGGCAGACTTTTGGCCCCTGATCTACTATTGATTGCGTGGTACGGGATAGTTGCGAATCATCAACCATGACTGACACTACCGCATCATTTGCGCAAGTTCAGAATGGCCAGGAGGACAGTACGTAAAAAGATCTCAGCATTGCGCGATAAGCAGGTAAATGAAGCGCCAACAAGGTGCTGCAACTCGTGACTTGTCCTGGCGCAACCAGGGTGATGCTAACCCGCTAATCGTCGATCATGGTCCCCTGTTATTTTGTCCCGTCTCATTGATCAAACGACATTGGCGGTCGGACTCATATTCCGTAACCCGGTACCTGGTACGATCTAATGTACATTGGCAGCCACTTGATCCACTATCGAGATATAATCACGATCTCGACAGATTCCGCTACCAGATCGCGACAACAACCAGGCTTGTTGAGATCTTAACAGAGCTCAACCGACATCTGACCCACCCATGGGTCTAATTGAGCCTCCAAGACGACGAACGATTTGTCAATTGCAGTGATCTTCAAGCCACCCTTTGAGATACAGTAATGATGATAATCAGAGTCATTACTCATTTGGATCAAAGGCCGTTCTGACTCGAAAGTTCGCCGACCCCGTCTGTGTCTGAGAGCATCCTTCTGAACCAGCAGGTCCACCAAAATACCTAAGCCAAGCAAAAGGAAGACGGTATGCGAGATAAGGTGTGGATGTGATCTTTTAAGAGTTGGTCCGGAGTACCAACCCTCCATATCAGCCCTGTCGATATTACAGCCAGCCTGGTGTGATCCATCAATCGTCCGAATCGCTGTGCCTCAACCAACGTTTCTTTCCCTTTTCTCCTTCGTCTCTTTGCAGCAACTCTCATCGCCAGGACCAGATTCGGGCCCGTTAGGTCTTATTGTTATTGTGTGCACATTTCTCAATCCCTGCAAGAAGACCCTTGTTGTAGGGGACTCTGTAATGCCACACTGACATGGTCTTCGGACTTCTCCAGGTCTTGCACGCATCTTCACTGGTCGCGCCTAAGCACACTCCTGGTGGCGTTTCTTGGCAACTTGCGCTAAGCCAGTCTGACATGGATCCACCACCCTTCGAGTACGAGAAACCACCCGCTGCGTGTGCCACCATCTCGTCTGTTTGATGCATTGCCGTTATATGTGCGACTGCCGCGTGACAGATGGTGTATGGGGGCTACGTAGGCCCAGTAGCTACTGGTCGCAACGTCCAAGATAGCCCCTCAATTAGAACACAATGCTTTAGAGTCTGTCCAATGGGGGTAGATCACTGTGATGCGACATGACCGAGTCTGGCAGTTCTTCATATTATGGTGTCCTGGAAATTGAAGAAGTGTCTTCAGCGCCTGTCCAGCCGTACGCTATGGAACGCCTCATCAAGCCTCAATCGTACGATTGTTGTAATGTTGGTCATTGAGCCTTGTTATCTTGTGGGTAAGCGCAATCCTATTGCTGTAAATACTGTAGCACTTGCCCAGAACCACTTCAATCTGTAAAGGGAAGTGTATTCCTGGTCTAATAATGGAAAGTGTCGTTTCTGAGACCAAGTGGACGATTAGTAGCAATTTGTGTGCAGGGCCTCCGTTTTCTTACATGAACCTAAGACACGAAACTCGGTAGACTCAGATCTTCAACCGGACAAGCTGTCAATAGTGTGGTCCATCGGGGTCAACTCTGGTTTTGGCTGGCATGTAATAATATTGTTGTGTCGGGCTTCCGGCAGGCATCGGAAAACAATGTGCAGATTAGGCTCATCGAAATCTGCTTGGAACTGAGGCTTTGGATAGGTCACCAATACAGAGGAAGATTCTCATAACAGAAGCCGGACGAGCGGCGGGCCCTGTTGCCGGAGGAGCGTGTGCCACTTTGGCATAGACTCTGCAGATACCGGTGCAATTGCCGTCAAATAGTTGAACAGTGGTGCTGGTGTGCATATATTGAAAGGTTCCGCCGAGCTAATCAAGGCTTGATGTATAATCGCAAATGTTGAAATTTGTACATTGAATGGGGTTCCACGAGTCTGATGCTGCTCGGCTTTCACAACATGAACACATGTGGGTGCATTGATGGCGTTCTGCACCGGCGGATAGATACTGCGCCTTTCCATTGTGTACACATATGAAACGAATGATGCCTTTCGACCAAAGCCGCTTGAACGCTGATTGAAGTTGAAAATGCAAAATATTGATAGCTGGCTTAGGTGGACTGCGCTTGTTTTGTGAAAATGGGAAAGTAGTCGTTGATTTCTTCCACAAGCCTCCGTAACGAAAGCACATGGCTTCGAGATTGTGGCAGTGTGGTTAGCGGAGTCAGGAGAACCTCGACCTGGATATATTCATCAAACTGGACTCGAGATACTCCTCATTTGTCCCTCTCAGTATTGGTTATGTCAGAACGATTAACCTTGTGAACCCTTGCCTCTTGCTTGGAAGACCATACCGATTCCAAGACGTGAGGTTGGTGATGAGAATATAATTGAATTTAAAATCTTCGTTTCTTCTTCGCCGGACCAGCTGCCACCTTCTTTTCCAATTCCTTTTTGAGTTCCTCTCGTCTTCTATCAGCCCTCTCCTGCGAAGTTTCTCTTGCTTTGGGCTCCGGGGTGGCATCCTTTGCAGCGGATCGGCCTCGTTGAACGCCTTCGTTGGAATTTGACGCTGGATCCTCCACATCGGCCTTCTGTCTCCCGATAGCACCCAGCTTCCTGGGAGGGCGGTGAGAGACTGCCGCCGTGCTGGGTTCTGTGGGTTCAGTCGCCTCCAGGTCAATAGGCGCAGCGTTTGTTCCAGCAGACTGTTTTGACTTGGCACCTCCGATACGTCCAAGGCCGCCCTTCTTTGCCGCAGGCCGCGCCGGGGAGACAGGAGGCGGTGTTGGGTCTTTCGCTGGAGGTGATACCGCTGCGTCCTCCTCTTCCCCTTCGGATGCTGTCTCCGAATCGTCTTTCTGCTGAGGCACTGGAAGTGACGTGCTCTGAGATGGTACAGGATCAGGGGCTCGAGGTGGAGTCGACTGCTTCTTTCGACCCAGTGCACCCAGACGGCGGGCTGGCTTGTCCACCCTTCCTGCATTTCGGACGGGTGATACACTGCCTGCTGATTCTCCTTCTGTAGAGCCATCGTCCGTGGCCAGTGTTCCTTTTGCATCGGTTGACTTTCTCTTAGAGGCAAGGTGTGGGGGTGTGGATTGAACTTGGAAGTCGTCATCTCCATCCTCGAAGGCAGACCTGTCCTTGTCATTCACTACCGATGGGCTGTCCACGACAGCTACCTTGGGCTGTTTCTGTCGACCAGCAGATGAAACACCCTGAAAGTCTTTCCACCATTGATCCAGCAAAGGTGACTCGGTGCTGTTTGACATCGGCTCGAATTCTAGTCCTCCTTGTTCAAAAACACTTTCCACTAAGGATTGCGGGTTATCTGGACTCTCTTGTTTGAATTCGAGATCCTTCTTCCATTGTCGGCGGTCGAAAGGCGCGAGGCCAGGCACCTTTTCGGCTGCCGTTGCCCTTGAAACCTTTTTCTTGCCAGAAAAGGCATTGAATACATGTTCCATGCCCGTACCCATGGCTTCCAGTTTGTCCAAAAGTTTAGTAAGAATCGCATCTTTCTGCCCCAGGCTCCGAACTAGAGACTCAATTTCCAGATTTTTTGTATGATGTGCTTGAAGCAGTGGAAGTACCAGGTTAGTGGCTATGTTGATAGCAGGCAACTTCTTCAGAAACATTGGCCACTTGAGTGGCTGGAGTCCAGGAATTTCACAAGTAATGTTGAGGGCAAGATCGTGCTCGCCTGCTGTTTCCGACCTGGTATCACGGTCTAGGCGAAGACTCGTTTCATCATGTCCTGGCCGAGAAGAGTCTAAAGCGGTACTGATACTCGCCAGGAATTTCGCCATGTTCTCTGGAGTATCACTTGGGTCGATGCTGGTATTCTCATTCCAACCTCTCATGCAGATTGCCTTGCGTTCAAGTGTCTCAGCCCACATATTTGCCATGTCGGTTATGTGAATAGTGTAGGCAGATGCTTCTGTATGGAAAGACACTAAGAGCACGGGCAAATCGGGAGACGATTGAAGCGGCAGTGGCCGCCATGACTTTGTCTGGGGCATGATTGATCGAGCCAAGGGACGGTTACGGCAGTGTGTCGTTCAATTATAATTACTGTCGTAGGAATATTGTTGTGTAATGTGATGAAGTGGTGATAATAGAAACGCGTGAGATGAGGCGCGCAGGCATCAGAGGATCTGCCGCTCCTGCCTGTGAGCGGATTCCAACCAATCACAAAGCTCTAATATCGATAGGTAGGTACAGAAGGTGAATTGCAGCTGCCGTGCCTGATTCCGATAAAGAAGGAAGCAGCGGATTCAATATTTGGTTAATAGAATCGGAAAGAAGGCATGGATCTCTTCAAGTTTTATCAATAAGTACTAGATAGTGGCGTTGATCATTATCATTTCCATGCTCTGACTTCAAGACAATGGCATTTAGATACCCTAGAGAGAACAGACGTGAGATGATGGCACCACGTTTTGAAAGCTCTTGAAACGGCTGATCCCATATAAATTCACTGTACAGCTTAGCAATCTGTCCACCGGAAACCTAAGAGAAGAAATGATCTGATTACCTTATGGCAGCTTATCGGACCACCTTATTTCAGCAGCCTAGGCCTTAGAGGACAATTCTTCTGTCACCTATTATCCATCGGTTGGATCCATAGCAATCTCGACAGCACGGGCCCGTCCAGACGGTTACAGACCATTCTTAACCAATCAGAGGAATAAATCGATCACTAAACCCCTACCTAAGGATCTATGAATCTCAGATCTGTTCTGCGGCAGCTTCGATCGCCAGGGACGTCATGACGTATTTCAAATCGAAGCTCCACGCTTTCTACCTTATTAGGAGCCAGCCACGAGTGTTGTTTAGTACTCGTTACCGGGTTATAGTAGGCAAAGCAAAGAGTAATTTACATAATGAAAGTTTGTCGCATTCTCTCCTTTTCTTAATCAATCACTTCTGCGCATGCGACCAAAACTACAAATCATACACGCTCTTCCATGTCGCGATTTGCATCGCATATACGCTTATTGCCTTTAGTGAATTCCCGATCGTCCCTTGTACTGAAATCTCAACCACACCGAATCAGCATATTTTCGTCCTCTGTGAGATTCACAACAATGCCTTCCAAGCGACTCAAGCGCGAGTCGTCGTCCCCTTCAGCGAGTACAGCGAAGAAGGCAAAGACGTCCAAGACAAACGGTTCATCGGATGCTTTGCGCCAACCCCATCACAAGGCCAATGAAGCAGAGGAGAACGGAATTGCCATTCGCAAGTTCTACCCACCGGAAATGAGCAATGCGCGAGCTCGCGCCTACAACGATAACCAGATCCCTCGCCCAATTGAGCTTCTGATCGACGCTCTCGAGGTCACGGCAAAGGTGCGCAAAAGCATCGACGTAAACAAGGCGGTAGTCCATTGGTTCAAGATGGACTTGAGGATATCGGACAACAGAGCACTGGCTTTGGCGAGTGACAAGGCGAAGGAAGCAGGCGTTCCCCTGATCGCTCTGTACATCATCAGCCCTCAAGACTACGAGGCTCATCTACGATCTCCCGTGCGAATCGATTTTATGTTGCGAACACTCTCAGTCATGAAGGAAGACCTTGCAAAGCTCGACATCCCACTCTATGTGGAGACAGTTGAGAAGAGGAAGCATCTTCCAGATAGGATACTGGAACTCATGGATGAATGGGGCGCAAGTCATCTGTATGCCAACATGGAATACGAGGTCGATGAATTGAGACGAGAAGCCACAATGATCAAAGACTTTGCTGAGAATGGCAAAGCATTTGAAGTTGTCCACGATACCTGTGTCGTCCCTCCTGGAGAGCTTCATACTGGTGCTGGAAAACAATACGCAGTGTATAGCCCTTGGTTCAAAACCTGGGTCGCTCATATCCACGAGAACCTCGATCTTTTGGAGCTATATGAACAACCCGAGAAGAACCCAAGCAGTGCGCGCAAAGACTACAAGAAGTTGTTCGATGTTGAAATTCCTGAAGCGCCCAAGAGCAAGCGACTCGGCGACGAGGAGAAAGAGCGCCTACGCTCACTGTGGCCGTGCGGAGAGCATGAGGCAAAGAAGCGACTAGAGAAATTTTGCGAAGAGCGAATCTCAAACTACCAAGAGAAGAGGAATATACCGGCCGAGGCAGCTACTTCTTCCATATCAGTGCATCTGGCGGCTGGAACCATAAGTGCGAGGACATGCGTGCGAACTGCGCGTGACAGAAACAAGACCAAGAAACTGAATGGAGGTAACGACGGTATTCAGACTTGGATCAGTGAAGTTGCCTGGCGCGACTTTTACAAACACGTTCTGGTTCACTGGCCATATGTCTGGTAAGTAAACCCCGTCAGATACTAGTTCTACCACTGACAGGAGCAGCATGAACAAGCCTTTCAAACCGGAATACTCAAACATTTCTTGGTCATACGATAATGACCACTTTGCAGCATGGTGCGAGGGACGGACAGGCTTTCCAATCGTTGACGCAGCCATGCGACAGCTGAATACCATGGGCTACATGCACAACCGATGCCGCATGATTGTCGCTTCGTTTCTGGCAAAGGATCTTTTGTTGGATTGGTAAGTTACTCATCCTACATTGTGCCCCCTTCTTGTGTTGTCCTATTAACTTGTAACCAGGCGAAAGGGTGAAAGATACTTCATGGAGCATCTTGTCGATGGTGATTTTGCCTCGAACAATGGCGGATGGGGTTTCAGTGCCAGTGTTGGTGTCGATCCACAACCATACTTCCGCATCTTTAATCCTTTACTACAAAGCGAGAAGTTCGACCCTGAGGGTGATTACATCCGCAAGTGGGTTCCCGAGTTGAAGGGCATTGAGGGTAAAGCGATCCATGAACCCTACAGTCGAGGTGCTGGACCCAAAGCCAAGAAGAATGGTTATCCTCAACCTATTGTCACACACAAGGATTGCCGGGAACGAGCACTTGCTGTTTATAAAGAGGGACTCGCAGTCGTCGAGTGAGGAATGTCAGGCGGGTAACAGGAGGATTGTCCAATGCTTAGGTTACTATAAATGCTAGTCTAAGCTAGCATAAAATAACCAAATCATTTCGTTTCTTATGCTTTTTGGGGATATCCTGAGCGTTTATCTGGATCATTGGTGTGGGTAAATGACATGCGGGTCTTATGCTGACGCTCTACCATCTTGGTTAACTTTGTCTAAGCTTCCTGGGGATGCGAGGAAGATTAATTGCCGTGACTTGTATCGGAAGAAAGAAAGCTAGGCTGAGGTAGTTGAGACATAATTGAAATTGAGCGCCCCGCCATTCGAAGTGCCATACATCGTTATCACAACGACCAAAACTCGATATTGGCTGGAGATCGCGGGCGTTGGACTGGCGTCTACATTGTGACCATATAGATGGCTTCAGAATCATATCAAATCAAAAACAACTGCACATACTTAAGATAGTCACATAATTGAAAATTCATGTTAGACCCGTATCTGTACCATAGCAAACGACTTGAGCGCTACGGCTTTTTCAGAGCCTAGTTAATCTGCGGCATGGAGACCATCAGAGTAGCCCCAGAATCCTCGGAGTAAGGTTGACTTGTGAAGTCTGTCCGAGGAGACTTCGCCAGCCGTATCGGGTGCATTATAACCAGTTCATCACATCTTCAAACACAGATTCGGGATATCGTAATGTTGTCTCAAAATCGAGCCGAACGCCTCGAAGTGGATTTGCTAGATGCAGCCAACCCTAGTTTCTTTCACCCATTGCCTTCGTGCCCGAACCCAAAACCCTGTGGTTCATTCGTATCAGAATTCCTTTTATCGAGGATTCTCAGAACCAGATGTCGATCAACTTTTTCCCAACAATTTGATTGATTTATCGCTGTCCGCTCCAGACGTTCTTGAGGAGGCCGTCACGCTGGGCCAGTCGGTTGAAGGAGTCGTCGCTCTCGCCCATAGCTCGGATGAAGCCGCAGAGGGCGTAGACGTGGTTCTCGCCCTGGATGGCACGGCCGTTCTCGTCAACCTTGGCGACGGAGATCTGGACAGAGCCGTGATCCTTGGCCTTGATGATGCGGTTGGTGGCGCTGCACTTGCGGGGGACGTAACTGGTGATGCTGCATCAGTATCATGATTCTCCCATCGCGCATCCTATTCCAATGTTCCAAAGTGATGTCTTACAGGTCCACAATCTCGCCGCGGTCGTTCTCCATTTTGGCTGGTTTGAGGGGGGGTGGTTTTGGGGTTTTGAGTGGTTGTGTCGGCGGGAGGTGAAGTCGAGTCGTCGCAAAGTGGGAGGAAGAGCAATTTCAATTTTGGTGCTTTTGGCAACCAGTCTGTGGTGTGGGTCATAATTTCCTGCCCTACTGCGTTGGTCGCTCTTTCCCGGTGGAGCAGGTCACGCTTCAAATCACGTGCACAGCTCTCATGTGACAGCGCGTAAAGTATTCGCGAAGGCAAGCGTTCAATTCCTAGCGTGGGTCTTTTTTTGGCGCCCCTTGCTTGCCTCAAGGCGAACCATCTCATGACCCGAAGACTTTAAATAAGGCAAAATAATACGTTTTCATATTATGACCCCGCCGTTGCTCATTTTCAACGCCTTTTCAACCTCGACATCATTCTGTTACGAATAAAGGGCCTGAGATGCGCTCTGCGCTCTCGGTCCATAATCTTGAGCGCTATGGCATCCCCTGATCCCTCGAGGTTGTCGCCACTCAGCGATAGAAATCGCCAACGACTTCATGTGAATTCTTCTCCTGACCTTCCGCCGCTACATGACGTTCTAGCAGCAAGAGGTTCAAGTCAGCATCGGGCTCGTAGTCAGACATCTGGCTTCATTTCTGCACGCAATCTGTATTCTCCTACAGAATCGACAACAAAAGCCAATGCGATGCCCTTGATCGAATCACCTCTCACTGCTGTCAACTCAAATATCCATGCAGACCCGGCGGATGAACCTCCTGTCGACGGTGGATTCATAGCGGGGGACCCTACTCCTTCCAAACAACCCGAAGATGATATTGTAGTAGTGAAAATCACTGGAAAGGGGACCAGGAAGCCTCGACAACCAAAAGTATCAAAACCAGCTGCTCCGAAACGAGCCAAACCCAAAGCATCGGCTAAGGCTGGGTCTTCAAAAGACAATGATGACGGAAAGGATGCCGATGATACAAAAGTGAAGTCCAAGGCAACAAAGGCAAAGAAGAAGACTGGTACTATGAGTAACCATTTCCCACCAGCAAAGGAACCTGACGTCCCCGAGAAACTTGATCAGATCGATGTGAATGAACCCCTTCATCTGGAACAAGCACCAGCGCGGAGATTGGATTGGACTCCTCCCGCTCAGAAGACCGTTGTCAATGTTGACTCAGATTCATCCGCATTCAAGACGCTGGGCTCGTCTGAGGCAGGCCAACCACTTCCCATTTTCAAGAACCTTGTTGGGGGCTTTGCTCGTGTAGAAGACCCGTCGGAATCAGCATCTCATTCTGCCCCTCCCTCGGACGAAGATTCGAGCTTTCTCAAGAAACGAAAACGCATTGAACTGTTAGCGACAAAAGGTGCAGACTCTTCAGTGGCGGAGCCCGAGAAGTCGCCCACGAAAAAGCCGCCAAAGAAGAAGAAGCCCAGGACCATCACAGAACTTGCCACCGCTGCGTACAGGGTGCCTAGTCAGCCTGACCCTGAACCCAGCGCCTCTATACTGAATCACTTCTCAACTACAAAGAATGACGCTGGGTCTGCAGCTGATGTTCAACCAGACAATGCCAAAGGCAAAGCAAAGCCGCGACGGAAAACGACGAAGGCCACCAAGAAGAAGGTACCCCCTAAACCGATTCTGCTGTCGCCAGGCGCTGCCTTAGCACAAGTTGCCAATCAAGATTTTCTTTTTGGGACTTCCAGTCAGCTAGCGAGGGAAGAATCTCCAACAGTCTTGAAAGATCTTCAAGCTGCTTTGAGACAGTCAAACCAAAATGATGACATAGACTTTGCTATGCCGATCCATAGCGATGGCATCGAACCACAGCAGCAACGAACCAACCTTTGGAACGCCGCCGCTCGGGATGCTGAAGGAGACCTCTTCGATGTGGAGGTTATCAACTTGATAGAGGATACAACACTACTACAAGAGGACGGCGCTGATGCAAATCCTTTTGGTTATAATATGGGCGCCGACCAGAGCGTTATTACGATTGAAGAAAGTCGCGTTCTCAGTGACCCTGATCACAGTGTCGAACTACCGGAAACCGCAGCATTGCCTGGTGAAAGGGCTATGTCTGCCTCTGAGGGTGATTCGCCCTACTTTTCCGACAGTGATCTTTCAGTCAGCACGAACATCGGACCACCAGTGCCTGGACAGGACAAGACCACCGATGAGAATCTGACCGGAGGGGTTGAGGAGACCGAGATACCACCTGAGCTTCCACCGCAGCTACCACGACCTAATTATGAGGGCTTTACAGACCTCCGCCTTGCAAGAGAAATCAAGAAATTCGGTTTCAAACCTATCAAGCGAAGAAGCGCGATGATTTCCTTGCTTGATCAATGTTGGCAGAGCAAGGCTCGTATGGGACAGGCAAGCTTTCATACCACAGCTCATACCCCAGCTAAGTCACCTTCCGCCAAGTCCAAGACCCCCAAGACTGCCAAAACAAAGACCTCCCTCAAAACCACACGCAGTCCCAAAAAGGCTACAAAATCAACACAAAGGAAAAGCCCCAGTGCCTCGGAGCCTCAAGAGCCACCCCCTTCCGCCCAACCCCCCACAACTCCCAAGCGACGTCCTGGCCGGTCACGAAAAGACAGCTTCGATTCTTTGTCAGATACTGCTTCTCCATCCAAACGAGGCCCAGGTCGTCCACGAAAAGATAGCCTGGACTCTTCGCCAAGAACCCCTTCTCCCTCCAAGCGCAAATCTGCCTCGCCAACAAAGCGAAGCACATCACCTCGTCGTGGCAAAGCTTCACAAAAGTCCGTCATAGAAATACCTGACTCTGAAGACGATGCTAGCAACTTCGCATCTTCTCCTCAGACCAATCTTGAACCGACATTCTCTTCTGAGATTCCGTTGGATATGTCTCTCACAATCAGTCAAGACATAGAGTCGGACGACCTCACGGCAACACCTACCGATGCGGAAGCCGCTCTGTTTGAGCATATCACCAATGCTGTCAAGTCAGCTCCACGGACTACGAACCCACAAGAACCATCATGGAACGAAAAGATACTTCTCTACGAACCCCTCGTACTGGAAGATCTTGCAATGTGGCTGAATACTGGCGAGCTCAGTCGTGTCGGTTTTGACGGAGAGGTCAATCCCGCCGATGTCAAGAAATGGTGCGAGTCCAAAAGCGTGTGTTGTGTGGCGCGAGTAAGCCTCCGCGGCAAGGAGCGAAAGCGGTTTTGATACCATCAGATGGCGACTACGGCGTTCTTCTATGGCACTTATCAAATTGGTATTGCTATCTACATTCACATGGCGTTCGATACCCTGCCAAGCCTTTGGCGAGCCTGGCGGAACCTTGGATGAGTCAACTCACTGTGCATATAGATAAAAACGAGTTTCATGTTTATACGAAGATAATAATGAATACAGTTATAAACGACAGAGCCTCTCTGAGGCGTCATCCCATATACACATTCTGGTTCCTTCATGTTCAAGTGCGCCGGCGCGGGTATCAATTCATATCCTTCATTGCGACTTAATTCTTCTTCTCAGGTTTATTGTTCTTCGGGTCAGATTTCTGGTTGGTTGACCCCTGTTTGGCCCAAATATCGGCCAGATTGGGCGGCTCATCCAGCCAGGTCTTGACAGTGCTGCTGTTAGCTGTTAGCTGTGAAGCAAAACGACCTGGGAGATCTCACGAAGGCTGATCAGGCATGTTGTGTGAAGAACGATTGAGTGTAAATGTCGGCAGTATTTGAGTGCTTGTGGAAGAATTCATGGGAACAACTTGATTGATGAGAAAAGCTCCCGGGATATCGAGCGACAGACACGGCAATTTATATCCCAAGGTTGTGGCACTCAACACCAGAATATCTCCGCTCGCTACAACACAACAAGAGGACCCGACTTCGACATTCGATCACGAGCTATACCGCCAGACACCAATGATATCACTACACATCTTTTTGCGGCTCTGCTCTTGCCCTTCTTCTCCACTGGAGAAATTCAAGCTACACCATCAAGGAAAGAAGATGTCGCATTGCTTGTCTACCGCCGTGATATGGGTGTAGCTCTCATCGGTCTACCCGCGATGCATATTATGGTGCAGATGATGCGCCAATGACGACTCGCGAGCCTTGCTTGCGCCGCTGTAAAGCCAATCTGGGGCACATGAGATACATGAGATACATGAGATGGCTGCGTTGTCTGCGCATAGCAGCCGGGGTCCCTTATCGGGGGAAGGGATGCGGTTGGTACATCTGCGTCCTTACTGCTAACTTGGGTAATGGTTGCAGACATCTTGGAAAGATTGACTGTCTATGTCTCTAGCAGATCATGACAGCTCATCAAGCATCTTGAGTACTGCAGCTAACTTCCCTGGCTTCTGGGGTCTCTCGTGGGGCACAATGGACCGGTGAAACCTCGTTCACGGATCTATCCTTTCAATTCCGTTCGCTGGATCTGGTTTCGTTCTCTCAATCTGTGGGGGAGCCACATCGAAACCAGAGAACTTACTTGCGTCTTGCTGTCTTTATCGATGGTCATGCTTCCAATTCAACACAAGCTTCGGCGCTTGAACCCCGCCAGCGGCCCGGCTAGCCTTGGGAACCCTTTACATACATCCATGACATGCATAAAACGCACCACACTAATAACCGGCCCTCATTTAAGCCAACGAATCAGCTGGGATTATTTACTTGGCAATGCTACAGTCCGGTATCCCAAACTGGCATTCTGTATGAGCGACCTTGATCACATCTACTGGCCGTGGCAAGATTGAGGCTCTGCTTCGAATCCCCCCGAATTGGCGCCCACAACTTCACCGAAAGCAGTATCTCAGACCGTTATTTACCATACATGCTCGCCATAAGACTCTTACTTGTCGGCCCCTTACTGGTGGGATGTTGAATTCAAGTAGGGCAGCTGAGCAATGATCCCATACTGCATTGGACCCCCGCGCCACGCCATTGAGCGAGGATCGGGACTGCAGAAGGGAAAGTGGCAGAAATATTGAAGCTCATGCTAGGTGGGAATGCTGGCAGGTATCACGCAGAGGGTTGCGTCGGTGCGTTAGCTCTTGGAGCTAAAGCGACCAGATTGTGACCATGATCCGAGCCAATATTACAGTGCCAACAAAGAAATCATCGGGAAAAGGAGCCACATACCTGTTGCTATAGATTCACCGGCTCCGATGCGGCTACTTGGGTTGGGTATATCCGGCCTGATTCGTGTTTCCGTTCCGGTATTAGTGGGGCCGTACCGTTCGATGATATCGGGGTCTATGAAAACCCCAGATCGATTAGTACGATAATCAATGGGTACATCGACAACTGAGGACACCCGAGCAGGCAATGGATTGTTTCATGCAGATGAGGGCCATTCTAGTTGAGTTGTATGCCACCATCAAGTGGTCAGCTGCCTGAGAGGACACAATCTCTAATCAAGAGAGATAAGGAACTCCGGAGATACATCGCAGTTATCACCTACCAAACGAGTTTCG
Organism: Fusarium caatingaense; assembly: GCA_013624355.1. Taxonomy (NCBI): domain Eukaryota; kingdom Fungi; phylum Ascomycota; class Sordariomycetes; order Hypocreales; family Nectriaceae; genus Fusarium; species Fusarium caatingaense. The sequence goes on from JABKKP010000137.1 coordinate 28,186, forward strand.
ATGTGTTCAATTCCGCTGTCAAGGAGAAAACCGCATATTCACGGCATTGAAGGCTACCAATCGCATCCTTCAATTGGCGTCGCATCTCGTCTAACTTAGCGGGATGTGTCAAGTGATACCAATTACTTGGGTTGCCTTAAACCTTCAATCCCACTATCATAACGTGCGGAAGTCGATCTCACTTCTTGGGAGCCGATCAATGCAAGGCAATTGACTTGTGATATGTCACAAACCCCCATCCTCCGTAAGGCTTTCATGTCGAGCACGATCTAATGGAACGGAATGCCGTTCCCGTTTACAATCACGAGGTGCCGTATAGGCTGTGATATTGATAAGTTTGGTATGTCACATCGTGGGAGCCTAGATGAGCCTAGACATTCAGGGTTTAAACGGACCGCGATTAGACGTCATTGTCTAGACTCCGCTTGCATGTGAAGATCAGTGACATTTCTAACTTCCATGCTTACTTATCTGCGTTAAATCACACTAATATGCGGACCAAATTGCTTAAGAGCTTGAAGGGAAGTTCTAAAGTGTCGACCTTCCATAAAGCAACGGCCATCCATGTCCGTAATTTGAGCTCGGTGATATTATCGGTCTCCGTTTTGACTATTGGTTGATATGGACCAATAGTGAGATCATTAATTCTGCACTCTTCACAGATGTTATGACAACCTCATAGAACCCCTCTCCGGATGAATACTAGGTCGGCAGCGGAGGCAATGGCAACTGATATAGAAAGCGGAGGCTTCGGGAGTCCGACACCGACAATGATTTCATGACGATTATACATAGTTGTGTCCCGGAATTAACCATAAGTTTATAGTTTATAGTTATCGATAGCATTGAAGAATTGTTAGTCGTACGAATTACTGTACTGTAGCACAAGTTCTGCACTGCAAGCACGGGCATTATTCAGACCAAAACGTGATTCTTTGATGACGACAACAATTGATTCTGGTCTCTGGTGCTAATACCGAACACGGAGTTAGTGCTGACTTGGCCGACATGAATGAATAATCATAAGAATGAAGCCATCAAATAGGAACCCCAGCCTCTGGCAGGTTCTGCAGGCCCTGAGACAGATTTGACCGTTAGCGTCACTTTACAGGTATTCCGCCCTATGGCCCTACGATAGACGACAAAAAAAGTCCCCGGTATTTTAGTGACCCTACTGTACTACCACGATATTTGTCTGTCTGTCTGTCTGTCAGCTCGGGTCGTTTATTGACTGGCGCTGGTGCCAAGGCAGGGTAGGCACCCCGGGGATCGTCAATACGACCTACGTTACAGTTACAACCTAGACTACACTAACAACTCCCCACCAACTAACTCCATTCTCCCAATCATTCTGGCTGTCAAGCTACGCATTCGTCGACTCCTCAGGTACCCAGACAGTGGCAGACACAGACCCAGGACCCAAGACCCAGACCCAGAGTCCAGTCTTTCCTCTCCTCCAGCCAACGTCTTATGTTTCACAGCTACAGCCTTCTCAGCCTCTTCTGGCTTCGCGACAGCCAGTCCTGACAGTCGAGGTTTCGTCTGCGTTACCGCACCTGGTCGTTGATGGCCTCGCCACGCCCGCATTCTCTTCATTCCAGAGCAATCTAGCCCACCGAGTCCGCAAAAGAATTCCTCTGTCCATCCTTTGGTCTGGTCTGGTCTACCGTCTTACCGACCCCACGCATTGCATTCTTGCAGCCGTAACTCAAATTATCGTCATTATCGCGCGCCAAAACGTTCGGTCAACGTAACACAAATATGTCCAACTATATGGATGGTCTATCCCTCGGGTTCGGCTTCAATAACGGAGTCATGTCTGAGGGGCTTGACTCTGCGCAACAGTCCACAACGTCGCCTGCATCCAACACCAACGCCCAACAAGATGTTTCCTCCTTCCACGTCCAACCGAATTCTTTCCAAGGCAACGTTACTGTCTATCAGACGACAGGGCCCGAAGCCCACACGAGCCCGATCCAGCAACCCGGAAGCAATACCCCCGCCCTGAACCCGCGATCATGCGTAACCTGTCGCCGTCGGAAAGTTCGTTGCGACAAGCAGATGCCGTGCTCCAACTGTCGTCGAGCACAAATTCCATGCGTCTTTCCCGCCCCTGGGAGAGCACCGCGGCAGCCGCGCCGGAAGGATCCCAATGCGCCACCTAAAAACTCAAGCCAGCGTGAGATAGAGTTGATGAAGAGATTGAGAAAATTGGAGGGCATCGTAGAAGAATTGAGCGGACAGATCGAGGTTGAGTCAGGGGGCAAAGGTCAATCCTCAGCCAGCTCACCCGAAGTACATTCAGCTCAAAATTCCTTTGAGACATCAGGACCTAATACTCAACGACACTTGTCAAATGCATCCTCTCAGCAAGGCAATGCGACAATGACTGGTGGAAGCCCGCGGGGAAGCGACGCTACAAGTGACCAGAGCGAGAGCACGCGCAAGGGTATGCATAAGAAGTTTGGCCGATTGGTCCTGAACGACAACGATACCAGTGGAAGTCGAAAATATGTCAGCCACGGTCTCTGGGCAAAACTTAATGATGAGGTTGGTTTATATTGGATACGTAAAAGTTTGTGGCTGACTTGTAAACCAGCTTGACTCCATAAGAGAAGAGACGCAACGGCTCACTGATGAAGACTTTGACGAATCTGACATAGAAGAAACACCCGATAGTTCACCCGCAGTTGCGCTATCAGCGAACCACAACGCATTCATCTTTGGCTATCGCTCCACAGAGGTGGATTTGGACAAATACTGGCCTGTCCCTTCAGTTATCCCATTTCTGTGGTCGGTATACCAGGAGAATGTGGAGCCATTGCTTAAAGTGCTGCATATCCCGACAATGGAGCCTGTTTTCCGGGATGCCAGAAGGGACCATAAGCAGCTTTCTCCTGGCAACGAAGCTCTGGTCTGGGCGATATACTATGCTGCAATCACGTCATTAGATCCTGACGAGGTACGTGAAATCCTGTGTGTATGATGACAAGAAATACTGATTTTTTGAGCTCAGGTTCGCGCCAACCTCGGTGTCACCAAAGAGGATATCCTTGTGCAATACCGTTTCGCGGTCGAGCAGGCTCTCGCTAAAGCCAACTTCCTCAACTCGCTAGACACCCCAATCATGCAAGCTTTGCTCATCTTCCTTCTCGTAGTTAAAGGTCACGATGGAAGCCGCTTCTGTTGGTCGTTGACCGGCCTGATAGCTCATCTTGCTCAGGGTATGGGCTTACACCGGGATGGGTCACATTTCGGTCTGAGTCCCTTTGAAACAGAGATGCGAAGACGTCTCTGGTGGTCACTACTCTTATTAGATCTCCGATCCGCGGATGAGTTGGGTACTGATCTCATTATTCAAGACTTCAACTTTGATACACAAATGCCGAGCAACATCAACGATGCCGACATTAAACCCGATTCGACAGAAGCCCCCGAACCCAGAGAAGGTCACTCTGATTGCGCGGTGGCGATTGTTCGGTTTGAGATTGCAGGTTTCGGCAGACGTCTTGTCCGCCTCTCATCCGCATCAATGTCTTTCTGTCCCAAAGGCATGCCTTTCGAGAATACTACTCTTGCTGAAAGAGAACGCATGCTCATTGACGTCTACCGGAAGGTTGAACACAAATTTCTGAAGCATGTCACAATTGATACCGATCCATTGTATTGGATGGCTGCCTCAATCGCTCGTATCATCATGGCTAAGATGACTTTGGTCATATACCAGCCGGTACTTTTCCCAGGCTCCGATGGCGAGGGTGCACTTTCAGATGAAGCGAGGGAGCGGGCCTACATGGCAGCAATCGAGATTGCCGAATACAATCACATCTTGAACAACGATACAAGGTGTAAGCAATTTAGATGGCTGTTCAAAACCTACACCAACTGGTCTGCCATGGCCTACTTCCTGATAGCCAGTTGTCGCCGGCCGTGGACCCCTCTTGTAGAGCGTGGTTGGGAAGCAATCAATTGCTACGAGGATCATCCAGCCCAACTTTGGAGATCTGGCGACAATACATCTGTCGTGATGCCTATAAGGAAACTTTATATGAGAGCTCAAAGACATCGTGCAACAGAAATTGTTCGACTTCGCAGCAACCCCGAAGAAGCCCGTCGTTTAGAATTTGAGGAAAGGACAAACCCACGATACCAAGTTCGATTCGGACAGGAGACTGATTTGACCGTCAACAAGATGGACGAGGTCAGAGAGAAATGGAGAAACCTGGTGCGCGCTGATGGAAGCAACGTACCGATTTCTACACCGGCCGAACTCAGCCCTGTGGCACTACCAGACATGCTGCAACCGCAACCACAAATTCCATCTCGCCCGAGGACCCCATCAGTGAACGATATTCCAGCAAGCTTTGATCTGTCCGACACGACGATGAATTTTATGAACGACATGATGGCGCAAGGCACCAACTTCAACATGACAGGCTTCTGGCCACTAAACGACGTCGGCGCAGCCCAAATGAAAGCCATGAATACCGAAGCGACGCCTATGACTACAGCCGCCCAAATACCACAGACACAAGCATTAGACATGGGTCAACAGTTCAATCCCCAGACTATGCAACTACCCAAAGACGAGAATCAAGCGCCTTATCTCTGGACGGGTGGTTACCCGACCATGAACTCGAATTTTGATCAGACTACAGCAGCAGGTATGGATGACATAGACATGCTGGGGGAGGACTTTAATTGGCACCACTGGAGCCAAAATGTTCGTGGTATGTAGATAGATGATCCACCACTAAAAAAGAGATGGTTGGTTAACCAAGACTTTTGTTAGTTTGGAGAACTATAAATGGAGTGTATTGGGGGTGAAAAAGCCTGCATGAATTGATACCCGTTGGATTATGATGTGAGCCGATGAATCTAGACAATCTTCTTTCTCAAATCGCTATGTATTTGTATCTACTGAGCCTTGGCGTTGAAGATTAATACTTATGAACTACTTTATCTCAATATTCATTCCACCCTGTCTATGTCTACTTTATAGTTTCTCTTCCTGAGCTTTACTCTGTCTCTCCTCTTCCAGCACATCCTCTCGCCTCCTAACTTCAACATTCGTTGGTCCACCTTTACCGAAATTGACAAGAACCACACGTTCCCAATCACCCCCTCTGTCCGAGTCTCTAAGCTCCGGCCCTGGCTTATCCAAGCCCAGCACAATCCTCTTATCCTGTTTCCTTATGAACAGATTATGCGGGCTCATGACTTTGTCGCCCCAGGGTATCATGGCTGTCTTGTGTTCCTGGCCTTTCTTCGTCTCTGCTGTGGGTACCTGCTCCAGGAAAGATAGTAGCTTCTCTCGTTGTTCTGTGACTTGCTGCGGTTCTGCCTTTTCTGAAAGGATCTTGGATACCAGTGTTAGGAGAAAGTGCTGTGGTGGGAAGAGAATGATGCTGTTGGTGGAGGCGCGGGAGAGGAAAGATTGTGCTGGTGCGAAGAGCGCGGCTGTATGTTCGACGCCATTGTCTGGTGTTGGGATGAGCATTTCGGATGGCATGTCGTCCCGTGACTGTGGGAGCATGTACAGATACATCTGTGTTGTGAAGCGCTTGTTGTTGGCAGCTGGTGTTACCCAGCGTGTAAAAGGGATGAGGCCATCTAGACGTTTCGTCAGTAACACTTCGCTCTACATCAAGACGGTTCATCTTACCCAAGTCTGGTTCAGCGCCTACTGACTTCAGCCAGTCCAGGAATTTGACTTGATTTCCATGGATCATCTTCCTCGCAACATCTCTATCCTTCACGTCCAGATTTATGAGCTCGTTGTCCTTCCTGGCCAACAAAATACCCGTTTCTTCAAACGTCTCGCGAATTGCGCCTACTCTGTATGCCAGTCCATCCTGATGCCTCTCTGGCGAGTTCTCCTCTGGAATTTCGCCATCATGATAAGGATCTAAGTTCCCACCAGGAAAGACATGTGCAGAGGCAAACGAAGAAGACGTCTTCACCCGATGAAGCAGTAGAACCTCATTAGAAGGTGAAACAAGCAGTACCGAAGAACTAGGCCGCGGTACTGGAGGCGGAGGTTTATTTGCCGACGTTGACTCTTCTCGGAAATACATAACGGGCAGATATGGCTTGGGAATGAAATTACATCTATGAAGAGGTGAGCGCCTGAAGGCACGGAATAACAGAGACATTGAGGGCCGGGTATAAGGATGGTTGTCTATGACATGGCCAATTAATGCGGAGTAAGGCTTGAGCTGAGATGGGCATGTGAGGTGTTGGGAGACGGGGAGCCGAGGCCCGTTTCACGATGCGGTGGGGTGAAGATCGGAGCCGAATTATCGGACGGCTATGCAGGTTCCGCCGGGTATGACATGGACCTGTGTTACATGAAGAGCCGTTTCTCCTGAAGACCAGAAGCAAGTGTTGTAGTTTTTGTGATTCAATTTTAGAATGCAAGCACACATTTAAGTGTTATTTTACGTGGCTCCTGGTTCAGGGGCCGGGTATTGATTATTTGTTTAGGGTAGACTCTGGATGAACCATAGACACTTATACGCACGCAGCTGTTGCAATTGACGCCCACAACTTCAGTGACCAACCTCTACTTTCTTTACTGTGAGCAGGCAGTAATTAGAGTAAGGAGATCTTCCTTCTTAGCCTCATGATGACCTAGTGCAGCACCTACCCAGGTAACAAACAGAACAACAGACAAAGACCTTGGAACAAAGAACAAAAAAAAAGATAGCACTTCTCAATCATGATATAGTATAGGAACAGCCCGATGCGGGGGTCGAACCCGCAACCTTGAGATCGCGTACTCGTAAGAGTCTCACGCTCTACCGATTGAGCTAACCGGGCGTGCTTTGCCGGGTGATCAAGCCCATTTTTGTTGAACAGCGGGTTGAAAATTAGGAACATGTAGCAAGAGTTTTCTTGGAATGTGTGGTAGAACCTGGTTTTGGTGGGCTTGGTTGGGTGGCCTGGTTGTGTGGTTCGCTGGGGCTTGCTTTGGGCGTGAGGGTTCCACCGGGAATAGCGTCGGAGGTTCAATCAGTGTGAGTTTTGGCAGGTCGACAGCACAGCAGTCAGTTGAGCATCAAGCAATGTGAAATCTCTTCGTTTAGATAATCATTGCTGTGAGATGAATACATCTTGTTCAATATCTATCAATAATTTGGAACACACTTTGAGAATCTTGCCTCTTTTTTGTTCTTCATTATTCTCAGTGCAATTCAAGGTGAGCCCTGATTGGCTCTTCGCGCTAGACCCTCATTCTGACTTTTGCGGCAGGAGCATGAGTCACGTGCATTGGATCCCACCTTCCTCGTCTAGGGTTTCTCCCCACGAAAATCAAAATAATTTCGAAAGACTGTTTGATCTTGATCCTCGAGCCCGGCACGACACGACATCTTCACGAAGTAACGCCGCACTAACCCTTCAGACACAATGGCCAAGATCTCGTAAGTCCTCTCCTCTGCGGATTGATAATAGATCTCGTTCTCTCGTTTTTCGCTCTGGATATTTCTTCTCGTCTCTGCCAACTTTTGATCGATCATGATGCGCAAAAAAGAGCTGGAATAAATGAGGTGGTGGTTTGGCGGGGAACCGAGAGACGATGCACACAACGAACAACGACTACAGCTTCGAGGATACGGTATCGCTGTCTCGACTGATGACGACGGTCATTCAAGGCTTCATGTCTTGAATTTTTTTCACATTCGATTTCGAAGCCAGCAAGCTTGGCACACATCCGCCCGCCGAACACCTTCGTCCACCCGACAAATTTTGGCAGAGAAAAATTCAACACCAAGCGAAAACGAGAGCGCGAGATCAAGATCAAGATCTCAAAAGACAACAGAAATACTGACATGCTCTCCACAGGCGTGGTGCCCCTGGTGGCAAGCTCAAGATGACCCTGGGTCTCCCTGTGTACGAATCCTCCCACCCATCACTCATCCGATCCAGCAAACTGACTCCCTCTCCAGCGGTGCCGTCATGAACTGCGCCGACAACTCCGGTGCCCGAAACCTCTACATCATCGCCGTCAAGGGTATTGGTGCTCGCCTGAACCGATTGCCCGCTGGTGGTGTCGGTGACATGGTCATGGCCACCGTCAAGAAGGGAAAGCCTGAGCTCCGAAAGAAGGTCCACCCCGCCGTTATCGTCCGACAGTCCAAGCCCTGGAAGCGATTCGACGGTGTCTTCCTGTACTTCGAGGACAACGCCGGTGTTGTACGTTATGGTCCACATGTGAAAAAATTGGCTGATGGATGACTAACATGTGTTACAGATCGTCAACCCCAAGGGTGAGATGAAGGGCTCTGCCATTACCGGCCCCGTCGGTAAGGAGGCTGCTGAGTTGTGGCCCGTAAGTTATCTCCCGACTACAGCATTTTGACAGTCACTAACACCTCCCAGCGTATTGCCTCCAACTCCGGTGTCGTCATGTAAGGTGCTTGCTTGCGAAAGGAAATCAATCAAGGAAAGATAAAAGGGCGTGCGGTGCGTGGTGGTTGGGTTTCTGTCCCGAATGCGATCAGATAGAGCGCGGTAAAGAAACATTATCCCCTCCTTCCCCGAGACTCCTATTCCCTTTTTTCATCTGCCCTGGGTCAAAGGGAAGGGTTTAAAAACAGGGGAATGTTCTTTTTATCTACTACTTTTAAAGTCGCTGGATTTGGCACAAGGCTCTTTGCATTTCGGTTGCGGCGTGTAAGGATGATTCACATACCAGGCATTCACATCAAGGACAAAACAAAAGTCACTTCAAAACGATTCTCCCCAGGCGTTGTGTGATGTTTTTCGGTTTAAATATGTGCAACTCTCCCCGCCGTTGACCTTGTGATTGTGATGTGATGTGATTTGTTCGTATGATTGCCAGTCACTTAAGTAGTGCATACGTCTTTTTGTAAGTGTCTGCGTCTGCATCCATGCCTGGTATGTTCGAGCAAAGTGCACAACGCCCATGCTATTGATTGCATCTACCCTGTGTTAGAGATCTGCTTAATACTTTTTGATGTTGACTTCCGATCTCAAGCAGATAATCGGTGCTTGTATAGAAGGACGGTTGACAAGCGAAGTTAGCTGTGCCGGATAACGCATCTGCAGTAGTGTTGTTGATTTTCATTAAATCATTTGCTTGTTTCTTGCGTTGCTTGCCGTCCTGGTTATCCCATGTCCTGCGCAATTCTGCTTGGTGTTGGCAGCAATAGGACTGACCTTGGCTCCAACTCATCAACACAATCAAGGTTCGTGTATCAGCCATACTACATCACAATAAGCACATGCAATTGGTTCTTTGTCCTTTGTCACTACCAATGCAGCATATCAGACTCTTACAATTAATCACGGCACAAACGTTCGCAGAGTAATAATAACACGAAGGCGCTTTGATATGTATAACGTGAACATTAAGTCTTCTTTTAGGTACGCTTCGCTACCCCCATTTTCTTTTCCACGCTTAGCCTCCCAAGTCTGAGGCATTCGCCGCTATATGATGCCGAACGATTATGCAAAGCCTCCCCTGATGCATATATATGTGGTGAACAACATTAAGAAATAAGCAGATAAAACAAATCGAGAAACCGCACAACGAAAAAGGAGTTTTTTTGTTCGCATCTAGTGTACAAGAGAAACGGCGTAACGGAGAAGCAGAATCCAAAATAAAACCTCTCTTGATATTCGTAGTATACAGAGCGGCTGTATGTACTGGGTAAGAGACCGCGCTTATCTCTTGGTGGTTCGTGAGGGTGATATCGAGTCAGTGGGTTGAGGGCCACCAACTTGATAAGTGAATTTTTGTTGATTGTGTTTTGGTTTTTGTAGACATAATCACACCGTCATCAGCAGTGAACGTCAAGTTCTAATAGTGATATCCCATCCCGGGCATCCCGTGGCCGTGACCGTGGTTGGGATGTTGACCGTGGCCATGCATGAAAGGAGGAGGAGGGTTTCCAGGCTGATGCGGCGGCGGTGGCGGCGGGTGAGGAGGCATATGCTGGGGGTGATGCATCTGCTGCATGTGAGCTGGGTGGGGAGGAGGAGGCGGAGGGTGCTGATGATGGTGCTGGGGGTGTTGGTGATGCACCGGATATTGATGAGGATGGTGTTGATGCTGATGGGGGTGCATAGGAGGTGGTTGTTGATGCATCATGTGTGGCGGAGGTGGCGGCTGCTGCTGTAGTGGCATCTGAGGCTGCTCTGGTGCCATCTGCATCTTGAGGGTAGAGTCTCTCTTCATAGGAGTCTTGCCCTTGGGCTTAGGAGCGACGACACCCGTTCTTTGCTCGGCTGCTGCTTGGGCAGCCTTTTTAGCCGCCAAGGTCGCCTTACGCTTTTCAACAGCTCCAGCCATATTGCCGTTGGCCCAACGGTCTGTATTGTGTTAGTTTGTGGAAAGCGTCAAGTAATCGGTTAAATAACTTACTCTTCATGGAGGCAGACATCTTCTCGGACTTGGTCATCGACTTGTAGTCCTTGGGGGTGTCATCGTTGTCATCGACCGGACCAGGGGTAGGGGTAGGGG
>JABKKP010000138.1:0-10792 GCA_013624355.1 Fusarium caatingaense
CATCACCCCATCGTTCGTAGACATCCTCCTCTTCCTCAATCGCTATCTTCCATTGACTGCTTTGATTTCGTGTGAGGCAGCTTGGGCACGATGTCTGAAGATCCTCTCACCCCCAGCGACTGGGCAGTTCTCCCCAGTCCTCCATGGTCCATTCATTGGACACATCTCCTCTTCCATTCCTCGCGATGACTATGGTGGTATGCCTGTTGTTCTGTTCTATTGGGTCGACTTTGTTCGAGCCGAGCTCGGAACCAACGCTTCAGGCATTTGACCAACCAAATCTTCCGACGGTATTGACTTGGTTTCATCAATTCGAGAAGTGTTGAAGGGAGACAATAACAGATTCCTTAAAAACAACTCTCTAAAATAAAGAGACAGCCGCAACCAATCCTATCACGCCCCAGAGACTGAAGCTGCGTCNNCTCACCAGTACTAACTGCATCCCCATTGACAGTACTAGCAGCTTCACCTACGGTATTTGTGCCCTTCACACCCTTTGTCGTTACCATCTCGGTCTCGGCAGCAGCGAGCCCCGATGCTGTAAGATACTCCAAGCCAGCTGTAACAGTAACATCGACATAGGTGAAAGCGCCGTATTCCCACCAGTAGAAAAAGTCCGCCACAGGCTCCGTACCTGTCTGCCTCGTGAAAGTCTCCGTTGCAGTCCCAGGGTTGGGAGTCCCGTCATTATAACCCCCAATAAGTGTCGTAGTACACTTCTCAGCCCATGTCCCGCTCATCTCACACTCTGCAGCAAAGGAAAAGCCCGCGTCATGCTCGTCTTCGTTGCCGGCATGAACGTAGGAGTCTTTGTATATGCCAGTGGTAGGCGTGCCTGGGGCAGGTGTTTTGTCTGCCCACGGGCCGAGAATGACTGTTGAGGATTCCACGTAGCAGTCGTCTGGTCCTTGCCAGGGGCCTTTACTTTGCCACGGGTATTTGGACCAGTCACAGTCGAGAATGTAGGTTGTTGCTGTTGGATTTGCGCTTCTGATGGAGGCGACGAAGTGACCCGTGATAGCGGGGAGGAGGAGGGCTGTTGTTGTGTTGAGAGCCATGGTAGACTGTAGGCAGATTCTGAATGACTGTAGATCAGAGGATCAGTGTTAAACGTTCATTTGGTAAGCTGGGGTGGCTATCAAGCAGTTTTGTATGTATGCTGGGCAGAGAAAAATGGAACGAGCTGTTCGGGAACATGAGCCGTAGTTAAATGAGCCAAGACCTTAGCGCTTTGACGTGACAGTTCAGCTGCCAAAGGTCCCCTCAACAGTAGAAGAGTTGGGTGAGAGGTTTCACTGGTAATGCTGCAATGTAATAACAGTCAAGCTGCAACGAGCTCCCGCGAATTTATTCTAGATATACAGTCATTTCTTTCTCTGTTGAAAGCTGGCATTCAAATCGGGCTGGGCTTCTTGAACCCAAGATGTGGGGCATTCGTCATCCGCTGCTAGTGCAAGCTGTAAAGAACTTCAACCAACAAGTGGAGTCTGCACGGAAGTGAATTGAAATAACAACCCCTTATTACTACTGTTCTCAAGTGGGTAGAGTCCCATCAGGAGCAGAGCTATCTCTTGAAGTTGATAGTAAGATGCGGTAGCGCCTTAGTCTTCTTCGATTGAGCCTCGAATCTATCTACTCTAGTAAACGCTCAACTCATGCCCGCCTGGTGGAGGGGCTGTGAGCTCGTCTCGAGGACTCAACAGATTCATGAGCCACATTACCAATACAAAAAAGGCCAACCTGATCTGCAGGTATGGTACATGCGACATTCCCAGGGCCTTCAACCAAGCGGAAGGAGGTTCCTCAAGATCATCGTTCTCGGGTGATTTATGCAACAGCAATTCAAGGATAGAAGCCGTCCCAGATTTTGCGGCATTACAGGTCCAGATGAAGATAGGGAACAATATCAGTAGAGTCCTCCATCGATCACCTAGAATGGATCCGTCCCCGAAGAGACCGTCAACAATAAGTACTCCGTCTCTGTCAGCCGCAAGGAGAAGGTGAGACTGAAGGATAGATATCTCTAGTGAGTGACGACCCATCCAGACCATCGTTATTGATTGATAGTTTCGGGTATACGTTGAGATGTTGCGGAGTATAATAAACCCCAAGATCGGAATCCAAGAAGTCAAAGGATGGAAAGAATCATAGGAGCTGGTATCTAAACCAGTAGTCCTACTAAAGTAAAAGAAGATAGCAATTGCGCTAGCCAAGGCCGAGACTGAGCGGAGAGCGACACTTATGGACGTGCTGCCCATCTTGTCATAGATAATAGCGGTGATGATACCGAGATAGACAATGTATAAATCGAGTGTAGTGTGGTAAGTCCACTCATCAGGGCTCCAGTGGATGTTGAAGATAAGGTGAAGGAAGCTGAATGTCCACTTTATGAAGAACGATGACAAGACTAAAGAAACCACGATACCAGAGACGAGTACCTTTGTGAGTAAGAGCTGAAAATCGCTGTTGTACTGTCTTCTAATTGCCATTGTTGCATAGACGACGAGAAACCAGAACGACGCGCATGATGCAGCGTTATAGAACATGTAGTCTGTGTTCATAAAGTAGGCCAGAGCGCAAGCTAGAGTGTTCAACCGAAGTAGAATGGCTGCTACGCGGGTGAAGGAGAAGTCCTCTGTTCGGATGAAGTAGCGAGTGTGGCCATACCCGGTCTGAAACAGATATGCAGCGACGCATAGGCGAAAGAGGATGTAGATGGAAATACTACCCTTGCTAGCTTCAGTCCAGTGATAGACCATAACAAAGCATTGCATCCAACCTTTCCACTCTTCTGTTTGGTTCCGGGAGAGAAAAGGTTCATCTTGGTCGCGGTATACGAGCTTCTCTGATAGTGGCGATGGCTCGCTCTCTGGGAGTAGAGATTCTGAGGCTTCATCTGTTGAAGCCTGGCTGTTCGGGAACTTGGAACCATGACGCCGAATTGTAAAAAGCGACACAACAAGACAGACAGTGCACAAAAGTGCGAACCCTTCTGCCTCCCAAAGTCTGCTTCCTTTAGCCATCATCTGCGTGCGGTCGGCGAAATGACACATGAGCAAGACCAACACAAAGGAACCAGGTTGCATGTTGAGTAAGGTCCATGTAGACTCCTTCAGGTTTAGAAGTTCCAGAAGCTCGCAAATGGCACAAGCAACCAGGTATGCAATGCTAAGAAGAATAACAATGCTATACTGGTTGCCACCGTAATCAGTACAACAAGTCCCAGCATGATATCGCTTCATCCGGTTGAGCTTTGCATTGCAGCGCAGATTGAGGATAATATTAGCTCGAGTCTCAGCAACTGGGTCGATAACATGAGCTGCCTTCTCAAGCGGATCGACCCAAGTCTTGTTCTGATTTGCAACAACTTCAGCGACGGACCATAAGATGGGGATTCTATGGTTTTGTTCCGTTTCGTGTAACCAATTTTGTAAGTCAATGACTTCTGATGCTCTGCGAGTACTCTCCTCCATTAATTGTGATTCGTTTCCTTGGTAGCAAGGTCCTGAGGAGGGACCATAGAAGATCTGATTGCCGATGCCGTCATATGGATCCATAGGCGCTGTGAACGGGTCCATGTCAGGCGTATGATCAATGATGTACTTGGATATAACGTTAAATCGGTCTTGGTACAATTCAAAACGTGGCTCCCATTTTTGTGTCCCATTTTTGTCGTTTGTAAACCAAAGACCCGCAGCCATGTAGATCAGAGCAGGGCCTTGCTGATTCTCGATCGTTGGTGGGTTTGCCTTCTCTTCGGCGTATTTATCGAGGTTCGGAACAAATCCTCCTTCTATTTCTTGTCGCGCATTACCGTGGCTGTTGAGGAGGACGTTTGAGAGCCGCTCGATCAACTGACCATCGTATGTCAAGTTCGCACTGTCTCGCAGCTTCGGAAAGGCGTCAAGTTCCTTATCCTGTTCGTGTTGTTTCCTGTTGATCTAGAACCACCAATGTTAGCACTCCCTTCTTGATGTAGTCTAATTTGAACGTACCAGACGGCTGAAGGCGTAGGCTACGCGTCGAGACGTCGAGTCGCCCACAACGACAATTCGACGACCTTCTGTGCATTGACGGATGTCACTAGAGTCGTACTGATGGAAAACGCATCCATCCGGTTGCCATTGATTAAACGGATACCGATGGCCCTTTTCGTCTGGTGGGTCAATCCAGCGACCGGTGTTCTGGACCGCACGGCAACGGTAAGGGTCGTCATTGGGTAAGAAGGACTTGAGAGAAACCCCGGCTATAAAAATCAGAGCCAGAACAGTAGAGAATACCCTTGATGATGGAAAATGCATGTTGATGGGTTAACATGTGCTATCCAAAATGACTTTGATAGAACGTCTTGCCCTGAAAGACCAAACGAGAAGATATTAAACTCTAAAATAAGAGTGGGAAGGGAGCAGTAACCACGTTTATTGTTCCTCCCTTCAACCGTTGGTGGCGGTTTCTCCTTAGCTGAGGGAGACTCAGTGGCTGAGTTGGAATTTGCGGATGGAGTAACGAGAATGCGAAGACAATGGTTATGCTTGTTGCATCCAATAAACTGATAGAGATAAGCAGGACTTGGTCTTGGCTGGCTGGGTCAACTGCTCAGAGTTCTCCCTTGCACAGCTCACTAGTTACTCCGTGTCATCCACTCTATGGGTCTGGACGTAAGACATTGAGGACAGGTGAGACAACATTCCTCCATTGGAATCCAGGATTTTGACCAACGAAGCATCCACAGTAGCAATTCAGGTTTTAATTTTGAAAGAGATGCACAAAGGCTATCCTAATTCCGTTAAGCACTCCTTCAGCTTTCAATACAGCGGCATAGCCCGCAAAACTAATAGCTAGAACTAGCTTGTTGGGGTATTGATGGACTGAAAAGTGGCTTGCGGCTTGCATTAGCACTAGCCCGAGCGCAAGCTAAGACGGGGCGGTAAGTTCTCCAGCAACCTTGAGACTGCGATTTCTACGTCATTCCGCTCAGCTAATCACGTCGCGGGATTTACTAATAAGGGTCAAAACAAAGCAACCTCAAGTGAAGCTATCCATTAACTTGATCATCAACCTACAATGGCTTCAAGTGATGGCCACTATCGTATCGCAGGAATTCAGGATGGTCTGGATCCCGATAGAGAAAACCTTCTTCGTCAGGTTCCGGTTCGTATGGATGTGGATGAGTGGTTCCTATCTCAGGAACTCGTCCATATTAACCAGCGCGCCCTGTTTTTCCCTGCCTTTTGGGCCTTCTCTCAAACGAGTCCCCATGAGAGGTTGTCCTGGTTCCAGATTGCTGGTTTGTACTGCAAGTTCTACCTGACGCTACATACAGCTAACATCATCCAGGAATCCACGGGAAGCCTTTCGTTGCGTGGGATGAAGATGCGCAGGAGGGCAAGACAGAAAATGGATACTGCACTCACAATAGTATCCTCTTTACTACCTGGCATCGACCCTACATGCTACTCTGGGAGGTAAGGTATTGTCCGGTGGATGTTCAATGGTATTTATCTAACCTCGATAGCAAGTTATCTATGAGATGATGAAGAAGGAGGCTGAGAAGTTCAATGCGAAGGACCAAGAGGAGCTTCTTGAAGCAGCCAAGTCCTGGCGATTTCCCTTTTGGGACTGGGCACTAAAGAAGCAAAGCCCAGGTAAGGGTGGGAAATATGACTACCACATCCCACTGGTGGTCCAGATTGAGGAAGTCTATATCAGAAGTCCTACTGGCTTCCGTACTGTGAAGAACGCTTTTTACCAATACACCATGCCCGGAGGCGTGACCATGGCGGATGAAAGCCTGAAGGATCCCAATGACCCTGAGAACCCACTCAAAGATCTGAGAATTACACCAAACACCGGGAAGACGTACAAGGGACTCAAGTACATACTTCCTGTGAGCGTCTCTTCGAATGAACGACCTGTACCTGCTAACATGGAATAGTTTGACAAATGTTCTGGCACCAGCCGATACGCTGATGGTCACAGATCGATCGACCAGAACTGGACGAATGGGAAACAGAACAACAAGATGATTGAACAGGCCATGCGCGGCTACGAGTGGGACCCAGTGTCTAACACCGACAACGGAGACAACAGAGACAAGAAAACATGGGATAAGCAAGGAAGTAAACTGACAGCCAGTTTGCGGGAAGCATTTTACCGCGTTCTTACGATCGAAAGATTCGAGGACTTTGCGACGAAGCGAATGCCAGATATGGAACCTGAGGCCAAGTCGGGTCATGGCTACAATCAAAAGGGCTACGCTTTCGATTCAATTGAGAATATCCACGATAGCCTGCATGGGTGGTGTGGTGGAGACGTGACTACTGTTAATGATGGCATCGCCCTGTTGGGACACATGTCCGATGTTACAGTTGCCGCTTTCGACCCTATCTTTTGGCTCCACCATTGGTATGTTATCGTTAGCCCCAAACTAAGGTATTAGTTCTAATATGCGACAGTAACATCGATCGTATGTTTGCTATGTGGCAGATGTTACATGAGGATCAGTGGTTTAGTGACACTGATATTCGTAACAAGGATGAAGGTAACTTCTGGATCAAGGCTGGCCACACATTTAAATCCACCGATGAGTTGCGTCCCTTTCGCGATAAAAATGGAGACTACTATACTTCCAATGCGGTGCGGGAAGTGACTAGGCTGGGTTACACCTATCCAGGTCTTCAGAAGTGGCTGTACCTGAAACCCGATGGATCTTACAACAAGGAAGGACACCTGCACGCTATACGCGAGACATTGTCGAGAAATTACAATGCTTCATGGGAGGCTGTACAAGCGTCTCACTTTTCGAAAGCTATTCAGGACCAGAATGGTCTGCCTGTGTTGAGCTTTGATGAGTACAGAGAGAATGCTGTGGATTTGCTTGGGGTCAATGATTACGTGATCGATGTGGAATACGATAAGTAAGCTATGCCAACAACAAAACCTGTTACAATATTGACTTTGCGTCCACAGATTCGCCCTCAATGGGAGAGGATTTACTCTTAGTATCTTCATCGGCCGAGTGCCCGAGCGTCCCCCTTACAGAATTGGCCAGGTCGACTCTCTCGTCGGCCAGGTCATTAATTTCTCTTCAGAGGTCCCAGCACCAAACGTCCGAGGCTGTCAAAACTGTCGAAGGCAACAAGACGAGAAGATAAGTTCAACCGGACGTGTCGTGCTCACTAACGCTCTTATCACACGATGGAAGAACCAGATCAAGCACACTCCACACTTCACTGGTGGTGAGACTTTGCTTCGTGGCATGGAGCCAGACAAAGTTATCCCGTTCCTTAGGGATAACCTTCACTGGCGCGTTACCTCACTGGGAGAGAATGTTAGTGGGAGCCAGCTTCCTTCCTTGAAAGTGTTGCTTGGGGTTGGAAAGGCGGACTACTACGCTGATAGGACGAAGATGTCCCGATATTACAATTACAAGCATGTAGATATAGCTTCCGAGCGACGGCCTAATTGTTGCTATGGCTCACACCGTGAAGGGTTAACAACTTGCGTCGTTTATCCAGAACATACATGTCTGGCATTGGCAGGGTGTGGAGTGTTGCAAAAGATAGTGCCTAAGTTATAGAAGGAGGTAATTACATAGCAAGGCTCGGCTTGATCTCTCTCTATATTTAGATACTAAGTTTTTCTATCAAACTACATGCATTTGCTTTTTGCTCCCTTGCAATGGCAATACCCCGCATGATTAGTTGTGGTTCTCACAACTTAGGCTACATAAATAAAGTATCCTACAAACCGGTTCGAGCCAGAATCAGACGAACTTATTATTTCGTTTCTTGCGCTTTCAGCGGTCTGTTCTTCTCACACCCTGACATCCAGGCTGGATTTGACAGTCTTAGGTCAAAAGGAGATTAGATAACATGCACTTAGATAAGATAGGATAAGACACGATAAGATAAGATAATCAACCCTCTTCCCTTCGTTGGCACCGGAACTGTAGTAGGGCCGTCGGGCAAATCTGGAAAGATATGCCATGAAGAGTGACGGCTATAGACGAGGGAGATCTCAAAAAGGATATTTTGAAGCCAGTGTGCTTTTGGAGAAGAGAGAGGCGCCGGGAGGACGTTACATACAGGGGAGTGCAATAGCAAAGGATCCTGTATCTACGATGAGGATATAGTCGCTCAGTCCAGGGCAAACTCCAGCACATGATTTGAAGCCCAAATTGATGTAATATCATCCAGACGTATCGTGTGAATCCCATTCCTTCAAAGAAATAGTTGTCAACATGTAGCCCGATGGTGCAGCATGGGCCTACCAGAACTTTCTCATTGTTGGTCCAGAGAAAGACCTTACCCTGTACAGATAAGCACCCGTTGCTTGGACGGACTCTTCAGTGGTTAATCCGTGCGCCCCGGAGATTAGCCAACATGGGTGTGGCGCTTCCTGTGGTCGTAGCCACAGGTGGCTGTGCAAGATCAATCAGACTGTAAACCTGCCAAGCTGACAATCCCCGACCGGTGATATTAAGGCCAATTGAAAGAACCGATCATCAATGAGACAAAGATCACTTTCTTGCATAAGATAAATGCATTATCCGACCCCTGTGTTAAAAGTATCCTTCTGTTGGTCCTTCCAGACTAGGCTCTTTAAAGGTTAGCGAGAAGGTGCCGATGTCGGGAACATGCTCAGGGTATCTCTGAGTAACAATGTTGTGAGTCAGAGTACATAAACAGTTGGGGAAGTTTATGGATAATAGGTATTTAGCATTTCCATCGTCACATTCTGCCATCCCAAAGCCCCAGCTTCACTTTCAATCTACCACGCCATTCAGGGTTCACGATAACCCGGTATCCTCAACACCATGGCTGAAAGTCAGCTGCACAGACCAGGCTTCGTCCAGATTCGAACGACTCTTGCGCAACTACCATACCCGCGATTGGAGGACCGTCGAACTATAATTACGGAACGATTGGTTCTCAAGCCATTCTACGAGGGCGCTGCTGAAGACCTCCACCCTATGCGAGTTCAGCAAGAGGTCATGAAGTGGACATCACAAGGCGCCCCAGACAAGAGCATTGAGGAAACCAGGAAGTGGACTCTAACAAGACTTCCCCCGAACGATGAGACCGACTTCAGTTTTGTCATCAGCCTTCTCGAAACTGGTGAGGTCATTGGTGCAGGTGGCTCTTTCAGACGAGAGTGCGAGCTTGGATGGCCAGGGATCGGATATGCATTTCGAAAAGAGGCTTGGGGAAAGGGCTATGCAACTGAGTTTTTGAAGGCGTACATGGAAGCTTGGTGGAAGCTGCCTCGTGTTGAAGTCTTGCTTGAGGTAGACCGCACCACCCTCAGTGAAGAAGAGATAGCCGCCAGCCCAGAAGCTCTGATTGAAGAACGATGCTCGGCGGAGGCACTCAGCGACAACCCAAGTAGCCATCGCGTTCTGGAGAAGGCTGGATTTGTAAAAGTGAAAGAGTGGAGGAATGAAGAGAAGAATTGGTTGATATATGGATGGGTAACGCCTGCTGAGACCAGGACAAGAGGAAAGCCAGCGTAACTCGGATAAACCTATTCTGGGCTCTCAGTACCCTTTCCCTCCCAGAATGATTTGATAGGGTCCGCCTTCTTCCAAGCATCTCGGGCTACATGTTCCTTACAGCTGAAGCTCCAAGGAGTGTGTGTCTCTAGAATATACTTTGAGACCCAAAAGTCCATGCTTGCCTGCTCGAACCTCGTTCTTACAAATCGCTTGTTGTCTTCAAGTGGCATATTGGGATATGCCTTACCCACTTTCAATAGTCTCCTGTCTTCCGATGCCTGTTTCCTTTCGGTGTGTATTGCCATAGCCTCTTCAGAGATCTCACATGGGACAAAGAGACCAATTTGCTTTGGCTGGTTACTCTTTGGATGGTACTACAACAAGGATTAGTGCTTATAGCCACACGTAAAGACAGAGTAATTACACAGGCATATACTTCCTTCCCTGCATTTTGCGTCATTTCTCGACACAATCTTGTCAACAAAGCATCTCCCGCTGCAACAAATGCATAGCAGGCGGGTCGAAACCTAGACCCGTGTTTAATCTTGTAATGGAGGTTAGCAGGAACGTCTTGGGCGAAAAGGCCAAGCTACCGACTTCCTCTCCATGTTTATTTCTCCAAACGGGATATTTCGGTTTTGTGTCTGGTTTATTTGTAAATGCTCTGGATGCTGGATGGAGGGTAGTTTTCCAATAGTTGGAGACTGAGAGTCTTGTTACATTGGAAATCTCAGTTCGATTTGTAATTAATAGACTTGGAATCTTCTATTGTAAAAACATCATTTCTGTTAATGAATCTTGATAAGTTGATTGACAACGAGGAGATTGGAGCGGTGAAAATATTTGAGGGGTTGGAAGCTGATATAAGGGTCTAGGATATAATTGGCGGAGCTAGCTGGAAACTAGTAATACAAATAAAAGTCAGAAGTAACATTGCTAACTAACAAACAGAAAGTAAGCCAAGTATCAAGTTGCATATAACTGTACGTAAGTTAAACGAGTGGCCAACCTCTGAAAGATACAGTAGAGGTAAAGGAGAGATAGATACTGCTTTACAAAACACCTTATGGTCTTCCACCGCTGGGCCTGCCTCCTCACCCTTGGCCACCACCGGGCTGCTGTCCACCGCCGGGTTGCTGTCCACCGCCGGGTTGCTGGCCACCTTGACCACCACCTGGCTGCTGTCCACCGCCGGGTTGCTGGCCACCTTGACCTCCTCCGGGTTGCTGTCCACCGCCGGGTTGTTGACCCCCTTGGCCTCCTCCGGGTTGTTGACCTCCTCCTGGCTGTTGACCT
>JABKKP010000139.1:0-71954 GCA_013624355.1 Fusarium caatingaense
CCCCTCACTCCCCCTTGTCAGAGTAGTAAAGCGAAAAAATGTAACGCCAGGGAAAGGGTTGGTTGCCTTGTCTAGTAGCGTCGTGCCAA
Source organism: Fusarium caatingaense (assembly GCA_013624355.1). NCBI lineage: Eukaryota > Fungi > Ascomycota > Sordariomycetes > Hypocreales > Nectriaceae > Fusarium > Fusarium caatingaense. The sequence goes on from JABKKP010000139.1 coordinate 90, forward strand.
GACAGCGTGTAAGTCAAGCAAACCACCAATCGAACTGCCCACTTGGCCTGAGGCTCGGGGATAAAATAGCGTGTAAGTGGATTTCCTCTAACATGCACGGCAAGGGAGATGGGCTTGGGCTTGGGGCATGGACTCTCGGATGACACCCCCATTCTCTGATTCACCCGCCCCCGAACTTCCGATCAACACCTCCGAGGGTCCTACCTTCTCTTGAGAGAAAAGGCTCCAAGGGGTGTGTCCTTGCCTCTTGTCTCCTTCTCCTTCGACTATTTATATTCCTCTCTTCCTCCCATCTTTTGTCCTCTTGTTTTCCTCTCATCATCAGCCACAAGCTTCAACCACAAGCTTCAACTCCAACAACTTCTTCAACTTACAACCAAACTATATCTTCAAAAACATCTTCAACCACTACACCAAATATCCAACATGCCTGCCTACGAGTACTGCTGCCAGTGTGGAGGCATGATTGTCATCAGCACCACCTGCACCGCTTGCGGTCACAAGCAGTGCAACAACTGCCCTCTGTGCTAAATGCCTTCACTGAGGAATCTCTACGACGACGACAACTATCCCACTCCTTCTCTCACTGCTTCAACACCTGCTATGGATCTGACCAGAAGCTGCAACACTATGAGATGAGAGTCTGGAAACACTCGCTCAAATGAGACACGACAACCTGACGACTTTCAATGATGGCGCACCTACTTGCCTTCATGTTTCTCTACTTCTCTACCTTGACCCGGTCGTCACCTTCACTTCCTCGACTTGATTGATACCCTATTCCATCGGCAAAACTGGTTTTCTCAGGTCTTATTATTTTTGGTCTTCGGCGAAGGTTTCTCTCTGCTTGCGAGGCGCACAAAGGAAGAAATGACGTCGGTGGTCTTTTTCTGCAAGGGCGTTTGACTATCTTGCTTCTACGCTTTGGGACTTGTCTCGGGGGAAGGAAATGGAACGGAATGGGCTTTTTCAACTGTACAATTATCGATACCCGCAGTCTATTTTGGCGACTGCTTGAGAATTAGGGACAAGAACAATACCAAAGCTTATTTTTTCTTACAAATATCTTGAAGCCCAAGTTTCTCAAGTTTCCGAATAATCCACTTCTCGGCGTCTTTTCGCCCGGCGCTTTGATGGTCTTGTCCTTGCCCGAGTAATTCATCTGTAAACGGATCTGTTGTTTTGGTGAGTGGAATTCAAACGCACCAATCACATGCTCAAATTTTCAACCACATCGCTATTTCGCCACCCACTGAACCCTTGAAAGGACCCTTGTTTCAGAAGGGACAGACCCCAAAAACCTGGACCGTGAGTTCTTGCCGGTCTTGTCCGAAATTCTGCTTCCGGAATCTCCCTCATTACATAAAATCGCCAACCTCACGTCGGCCCTTTTACAATCTGCAAAGCCCACTCATCGCCACGTAGCAGTGCAAAGAGAAGGAAAATAATTTTTCAACTGGGGTTTCGTAGGGCTGAGGGTTTAATAGCCTTGCTTTGGTGTTGGGACGTGGACGGTGGTGGTGGATATGCTCTTAACCGCGTTCAACGACTGCAAAGGATATATCCAACACAAGGCCGTGTATCTCGGGGATTTCCATGCTAGAGAGCGTTTGCCTGTAAATTCTGCTGTCACGGTTAGCTAATTGTCCAAAGCCAGCTTGACAAAGGGACAAAGGTACGGGTTGGCACATTGTCGTCACTATTCTTTGTTACGAGCGACATTTCTCTTCGCGGGATAATATTCAAGAACGCCTCTGACGTACATATCTTTCTAACCAGTCCATACCTTCATAGTCGTATTGGAGGTAACTCGCATTATTTGTATGTCCTGACCGTAATGCGAGTAAGGGATAACCTCATCATTAAACCTGGCTGATGTTCCAAAGTTCAGCGAATGATGCTGCGCTGGGCGGACGTTTCAAAAGGGACTGAACAATGATATCACGCCTTTAATCATCGGCACTGACGTTGAACGCGAATTTCATCTTTGGTATATAATAGTTTTGATGGCCAATGTGATCTCAATTGACATGGTATTTCCGTTACGCCTTTTGGCCGTCTGCTTCCAATCCTATACGTATAAAAAACCAAACACCTCTCCCAAGCCTTTGAATGCATGCCCGCTTATTCCTTTCCATTCTGCTTCCAAACATTGCTTCCTTCCACGCCTGCCCTGTCGCCAGTTGCATGAATCAAAGGCCTGCTTGATTCTCTGACTAGCCGGGTTCTTAGTTGCGCCTGAATACTAGATCCCCGGTATCCCTCAAACACTCATGCAAGTCCCTCCCAAACCGAAACGCGCGGGTGACAAAAGTCTCAACCCTCGAAATACACATCAATGTCTAGACCCGCGGTCCAGCACTTTGCTGGGGCTGAGTCTTGGGATTAAGTTTTAAGGTGAAAAGACAACAAAATAAGGAAAGGGGCCGTGAGGTATCTTCGTCGTTAACCCATCGTTATGGGCGAAATATGAATTAATAGAATCGAAATGTTTTGAACGCGGTTTCTTTGTACCGCTAAATCATGCCACCGGGAAGCACATTGCTGCTCGCACTAGGAGGCATAGGCGGAGGAGCGATCGGTGGCGGAGGGTTTTGGAGCATCGATCTCGCTCGAGCGTTTACGTTAGCCTCACTAGTGGCTTTGCGTAATCGTTGGCGATATTGTCCTGCGCCTTCATCATCTTCACCTCGGAAGCCACGTTGTTCCATGGGGATACCGGGGCTCATAGGTCGATGGTGGGTGTTCATGGTGGCATCACCGAGCGCAGCACCTGTGTTCTTGCGTCGGGGATTGATAGGGGGTAGAGGAGGGGCAGTCATGTTGCTGTGAAGGTTGGGAGTAGAGACCGCACCACCGCTGAGAGCAGCCAGTCCAGGTCGAGGACCCATCTGCGAACCGAAAGGCTTCATCGAAGGTTCCGACATATCTCGGTTTCGCATCATGCCGCCTGGCATAGGAGGTCCGGGGCCATAAGGCCGTTGGGATCCCGGGCCATGGCTGGGGAAGCCGTTGGGGGATGGCGTCCCGTTAAGGGGTGAGATGGGCGATGGCTGGCCGAGATCATAACCATGAGCAGGGTGAATATGCAAGCTGTTCTCTGGGCGATTGAAACGTCCAGGAGAGGCGTTTCCGGGATACGGCTGCTGAGGAGGCATGTGTGGTGACCGTCGCATTTCCTGGCCAGGCGCCATGGGTGCTCTCATCATCGGGCCCTGTCGAGGCTTACCATTGACTCCAACTGGGGAGCCCAAGGGGGGTCCTTGGTATTCATCACGAGCGAAAGATCCATTTCTGAGACGAGGTGGTCGACTGCCTGAGCGTCCTCCGCTGCTTGCTTCAGAACCGCTTCGGTCACGCTCAGAGGGTGCCCTAGATCCTGAGCGGGAACCGGCACGAGAGCCACCGTTGGCTCTGGATTCCTCGCTGGGAACACGGTTGTACGAGATTGGAGGATAAGGTCGGCGCTCCTGAGATGGTGCTCGGGATGACGATCCGGTTTGAGCTCTCTCCCTGGTTACAGGAGGATTCTGAGGACCCTGGCGACGTTGCTGAACCTCAAGCTCTTTCATTCTTTGGAGTTCCCTGCGGGCTTGACGGAAAGCCTTGAGACCGGCGTGAGGAGCCTCCTTATCATCCGAGTTAGCATCGTTAAGTCCCTCGGGGGATTGTGTCATTCTGTCCGCCTCAAAGGTATCTCGAGGGGGAGAAACAGCTGAGGCTGGTGATGTGCCCCGAAGACCAAGGAGCTTCTTCGCCTTCGACTGACCAGCAGTCTCTCGACCTCTTTCACCTAAGGAGCTGATGCTAGACTTAGACTTCAGAATACCCAGCGCGTTCGGGCGTGGGGGTGGTGGCAGTTCAGATAGAGGAGGGGTTTCTGGTGCAGTAGCGCCGCTGTCAGACTCGACGAATGAGGTCAATCTCTCCCTAACGCGTCGTGCGCCGTCAGCGAGATGACGAGCAAAATCGTCTGTCTCCTCTTCCTGCTCTGGCTGATGGGTCTGTTTCGGTTCCTGGACAGGCTCGGGTGCAGGCATAGCTTGCGATTCCATACGACCAGAGGAGAGGGTGGGGCTAGTCACGCTGCCGTCAATTGACATAGCCAGGTCTCTCTCAATCGATTCCCATGCATTGGAGTCAAGGGATTTTGGCTCATACGCATGTGCGTCAGGTCGCTCGGGAGGGAAACGGGAGGAAAGGTCAACATCGTTGGGCATGCTGCCATAAATCGACGAGGCCCCACTGTCTGATCGTAGATGCTGCCTGACCATGCCACTCAATCCTCCCGATGTTGGTCCTAGGGTGGGAGAGTCCTTGGGCAAGTTGTCTGTCTTGACAGATGCCACGTCTCCAGGCCCATCACTAATTATCAGCGGCGTTGGCATAGCAGACTGTCTGAAGGCAGGATGTTGCACATCTGCTGGTCTCTCAACAGTGACTTGAGGGGTAGTAGCGGAAAGATCGGGGCTGCGGACCGACTCATCATCATCGTCGTGGAAGAAAGTCGAAGCCTGAGACTCTTCATGTACTGTAGGCTCGGTCTGAAAATCGCTCTTGTCCACATGTGAACGGTGGGTAGATGGAGAACGAGAACGAGAGCCCGACAAAGAAGGGTTGGAATCGTTACGGAACCGCTGGGTGGGGGTTTCCCGGCCTTGCTGCATTTGCACTTGCCGTTGAGCAAATCTTGATTCATCATATTGACTGTTGTTTCTGCTGAGCATAATGCTTCGGTCGAGAGGCTGAAATTCTCCGGTTTCACTGATAGGGGGGCTGAGAGGGGGTGTAGCACCAAAGGCCTTCTGATCCATATTGGGGAACTTGTTCACAGAATCCGCGGGACTCATCTGAGATGAGGATGGAGGGCTGAACGATCGTAGGTTAGGAGCACTAGCCTTCGCCAACACTGAACGAGTCATGAAACGATCACCAAATGTCGCGCTTGAAGGAGATGGGACAAGAGGAGTAAGATCTGGTGTTCTGCTTCCAAGAGTCCGCTTCGACAGGGTGTCGATTCTTGAGAGTGCCGAAGTTTGTTGGTCTTGTAGATCTTGGTTCAGACTTTGCTCATACAATCGACGGGTTCGAGTCACGGTTCTTTCCACCGGAGGTGTCGGACTCGCAGTACGGAATGTGTTGGCGAAAGACTCTCGGTCCTTCTGAGAAGAGCTGATAGAAGTAGCAGCTGTGGAGTCCCGAGCTGCAGACGGGCCAGAGGAAGTCGTTGAGTTGGTCTCCCTCTTACGGTCGTAGTCTGTCTGAGATGGAGATTCTGGCCTTCCTGTCTCAGACTCAATGGACTCGCTTTGTTGCAGATCTAACGACTGACGATCCTTCTCAGACTGTCGCCATTTTTGAAAAGCTGACTGGGCCACATCGTCACCATAGAGAACACGGCCACTCATAGCCCCCTTGTTTCCTCCGGTGCCGATTTTGTACACCTTTTGTCGACCTCCGAACAGATTGTTTCCTTCAATTGGCTTTGAGCGGCCCATGACGCTCCCGTTTATTGAGGAAGCGTCGTCATTTGATGCCACGGATTCGCGCGCAAATGGAGCTCTCACTGATTCAACCTCAGCAATGTCCCCCAGTCCAGCAGCAAAGCCAAAGTCCATCATCCTCGATTGCCTATTGGGAAACAGAACGCTATCGTCACTGGCTTTGCCAAGCTTTGTGTTGGGATCATCTTGCTCTCGGAGCATAGAGAATCTCGCTGAAAGGTTAGTCATAAGAAGACTTGTTCGAAAGTCGTCGGTTGAGGGAAGAGCTGTTGTAAGATCGAGTTCTTTCTTGGGCTCCTCTTCAGGAGCCTTCTTCTTGCCGAACATCCTGAAGGGGCTTGAAGACTCGGACTCAATCGAGGGCCGAGGAGCCTCAACCTCATCCTTGCCCTTCTTCTTGTTTCTGAACCGATTCATGGTGAATGATAAGATCCGAGGATGAAACGTTATTTTGCCTCGGTCGTATGATATCGCAGAAATATGTGTTGCGGAAGCTTTAATTCATCACAGGAGATAGATCCGTCGAGGTCGAACTAGACTGGTAACTGCACCAATCTTGCTTCGAACACTGTTTCAATTAGCCTGCTGTCTTATTTCGTGAAGTGGATTCGAGAAAATGAGAGATTTTGTAGAGCAAGTAGTACTTGATTCTGACGAAGAAATGTGATGGGTTTGGGTCGGAATTGGTATATGGGCAGTATGGAACAACTCATCCAAAGACAAGCATAGGACAGTTTCGTACCTGCTCGAATTCTAAGCTAATAAAAGCCTATGTTGAACCAGAAGTCTGGATGTAATTTCGAAAATTCTTGAATGTACGTTGATTCGATGGTCACGGGGCACGGGAGGCCAGTATTATTCGCACTCGACGGTTTCGCACAGAGGGTGTTGTCGCTGGATTTGTCGTCGATCGATATCTTCGTGGAGTAGTCTGTTTGTGCGATGTGAAAGTTTGTTGCGGACCGAAGACGGGCGACTGCAGGCGAGGGTCTCTTGTAAGAGAGATGAGGAAAAGCAGGTAACCGAGTGGTGACTAAACGAGAACAGATGGAGTCCAGAAATGGAAACGAACGAGGCAAGTTTGGCAGATAAAGGAGTCTGTCTCAAACTTGAGGAGAAGAATGAACAAAGCAAGTCAAGCGAGTTTTCCGCTAAATGCTCGACGTTGTGGTGAGTCCAGTAGGCCCCGTTCGGTTTGGTCTGGTTTGGTCTGCGGATCTTAAGGGAGGACGCAGTCACCGGGTGCAAAGTCCGAGAGGAGGGATTATCAAATGTGACTTTGGTCGGCAGTTTGATTTGATGTTTAATCCGGGGTACGACTGGACCAACACGCGAGACTCGACTTGACTCGACTCGGGTCGGGTAAGGATTGATTTGAAGTACCTTAGTGAAAAGTAACGAAAGGACGAAAAAGAACGAGTGAATGAGGTTGGTGAATGGTCGAACAACGGGAGAAAAGACCGTTTAGGGACGAGTTGTTTGAGCCAATGGAACCAACAAACAGGCAAGCACTCAAGTTTTTCTTCTTTAAGGTAGCAGGCAAGATGAGAAATTGGTGACCACGATGAAGGGGGGATTAGATTGACAGGGCGCCCCAGTGCAAAAACGAAGGAAGGAAGGGATGAGAGAGGTGGGGTGTGCCAGGAACAAGGGGGAAAGAGGGTGTGGAGACAGGGACGGCTAGTCGTAAAGGGGAAAGGTAGCGGGAGATACAACAGGCGATATGGCAGGTTCGCATCAGGCTCGCTGCATGGGCGTGTTAATTCGTACAATATGTTCTGTTCATGTCATGATGCATTATAGAATGCATCGACCGCATGGTATCTGGTGAAGATCAAACGAAAAGACAATACAGCTAGTTATAGAATGATACAGTAGTAGAGTCTCTGTGTATTGTTGCCCTCAATGAAACGATAGATCATGGTAACAAGGATATCTTAAAGCTCAGTAAGATGGTGTTAATGTGCCCCGTGCAGTGGTAGGCAAGAGGTACATATGCAAACGCGAGTACGCAGCAGAAAACAGGACGAACAGTCCATCTGTTGGGTACCAGCTGCACAGGGGACGGAACATGCAAGCACGAAAAAGGGGTGCCACTAGAGAATGTAGGGGGTGGGAGCCCACCGTCTTCGACATGGTGCGGCAAGGGAGGAAAGAACCAACAAGCAGCGCGGTCCTCGTTGCAACTGCCAAGGTCCTGTAAACTGGAGGCTCCCAAGCTCTCGACCATTTCTAACAGGGCTTCCAGCGTTGTTTAGTGGACTGCCGTGGCTCCCAGGTCCCAGAACAGTGGGAGAGGATTCCCTCGGACCTCCACTAATGAATGATTTTCAACATGGAAGGAGCCCGACCGGGCCCAACAGATCGTGGACCTCACCCACTTCCACAATTAATGTGCCTACTGCAAGGCACTGGAATTCTTCATGATTTGTTTAAAAAGCCAGACATGCATATCGGCTATGTCACCTTGACTTCATACGATTCAGAGCGCCCCGGAGTAAACAATCAGCTCGGACAGGTGTCTCCTTTTTTACGCGTCAACAATCAGGAGAACAAGAATCCGTCCTTGACCGTGGAATGAGCAGCCAAAGAAGCGTCGCAGACATGATATCGTACTATAGTACATCCATCAGCTCCTCGTGTGATGGGCCCAAGGTACAACGCATGTCCGACGTACCAATTTAACATATCCCAGGTCACCGTCCGAAGCCCGCCACAAACCATGTGCGTGTCGCACCGCAAACGCCAAGTCTCTCCCGTCTTACATACCCGTCTGCCACAGCTTCTGGCCAGCTCTGAAGGCGCCTCAAGGGACGGAGCTACGGAGAAAGGCCAGACGCCCAGTCGTATCTGGAGAGTATCCTGCCTGCTGCTTGAACTCTGGTACAAAAAGACAAGGTTTGTAGAGATGCCTCTGACGTTTACAAAACCAGGTTTCGTCGCAAATACCCAAGTGCAACCCTATCATGCTTCAAAAAGCGACGCAGAGTCTTCCATTGGCTGTGTCATCCGACATTTCACACAAAGAAGCAATGTTATCAGCCCTTCGATGTCGCCCAGCTGCCATGCTTGGCTCAACAGCAATCAGGGGCCAGTGGCTCACATTTCCAGGCGGGCGGCTTTGGGGCTTGAAACCTTCTCCACCCAGACGAGAACAACCGTTGCAGAAGCTACTGCAAGGAACGGTGTTTGGTCACATTGTCGTCTCATGCCATCCGTTCCCTAGCGTACTGACGGGTACAACGCTTAGACTCCGTCAAGACTCTAAACTCATTTCGAGTGGGAGATACAGACGGTGCAAACTCAAAAAACAAGTCGAGAAAAGATCCCCTAACAAGCAGGAATTAGGTTTCGATGAACTGCAGCCGTTTTTGAGGTCTAGCGGACTATCATAAGGGTACAAAATATTATCGCGATGCTTATGAACATTGCTTCTGCTTCGGAGGCTACAACTCTCTTCACGACGCTCATTGTTTTCAGCTTTGCAGCAGACGTTGATTCTCTTGCATTGCATTTCTCGTATTGTGAGCCCATCTGCCTATCCAGCTGGGTTTTGTGGTATCAAATAAAATGCAGATGGCAGCGTTGCAGTCAGTGTCCACTTATCTGTCAGCACTTGTTCAAAGATCCTCCTACCGTCCGCAGTATGCAACGATCATACATATGTCAGGACCCATGCACTTATTCCTAGATGAGCGTCGACTCGATATATGGTGCTAAAGTCAATGCTGCACTCAGGTAGGTGGTTCGTTGATAGTAGTGGGTGGTGGTTGTTAATTGATTCCAGACAAAAGAAAATATCGCCACAGGGCCCCCTGAGTTAAGAGTTACATGGCCGGGAACTAAGATTCCCGTTCTACAACTTTGACGATAGGCCGTTACATTGGCCTAGATTTCTATGAATACAACTACAGATTATTGACCTGGTCCCTGCTCTGGCTGCTTACTTCAAGATCAACTGGCTCTTCGACGAATCAGGTCTGAACGACCAATACCTTCTTTCTTTTGCCTCAAACATCTCCGACTTGTGTCCAGATCTGCAGTCTTCTTCTGCTTTTGCTTCAGCTTGTCTTGGATTATGTGGGAAGACAAAAAAGAAACATAGCCCACTGTAAGTTTGATCGGGTAGTATCGCCATTTGCACCTGGGCCTGACTCCCTTTTTCGAGATCGCCTCAGAGATGCAATGAACCTTGCTCGCCGGAACATGGCTTACCAGATCATTAATGATCCAGAGATCCGCATTGACAAGAGATGAAGGCGCTCCACTCCCGGGCTTGAAGAATTATCATCTCACTCAGCACAGCAAAGCCGCACAGATCGTATGGAGGAAATGGTTCTCAAGGGTTCAATTTCTCTAAGACATTCTTCGTCCCCAAGCGCCTTGCCGCTGTCCTGACGCATATTATTACAAAGTAGCTTCAACGCAGAAATAGCTTGCGGTCAGGAAATTTGCCGCTGCTCGAGTCTGCAATTGATGTTCCAATGCTTTTATTTATTTCCGGGTGACTATGGAATTATCAATCCTCATGCCTTGGCTTCCCTATCTATTTGCTACAGGAACGCAAATACTTTCCATTGCTGGATCCTCCGAAAGTCTACAATCCAGGCTCCATCCTTGGGTATCTTTCAGAAGGCGCTCCTCTGCGGCCAGCGCTCGCTGACTCCGACATGTCAGACGTACCCCTATCAGCTCAAGCTCCCTTGGTCGGCGGCAACGGTGAGCTTTCCGCGAGCCAATAGGAGGTCTGTGCCTGAAGCTAGCCCTTTCGCGACTTTAGTCTTCAATCTTGGCTGCAACTCTCTAGGGTGTGTGTTATCCCCTGGTGCCTGCGTCTGCACACATGGATTTTACCTCTTGTTGGAAAGGTGACATCGTCCAAATCGGATCTGCCAACCTTCATCTGCAAACTCACAGGACGATGCTAACACGCGGAGAATCTCCCTCCTTCTCGTCATCGACAACCATCAGCAGTGACCAGCATATCCCTTCCAAAATACCAACGTATCAGTTGCGCTCGCTCACATGGTCGACATTTAACTCGCACAGAGCTGTTTACACTAGCGACCCCTCAATATTTGTTCACAAAACACTGGGAGCTAGTTCAGGCCGTTTACGCGCTACACACATTCGACGAGATGTCTCCATTTTCTATCCACAAAAGAGACCAGATTTTTCACGAGAACGAACGTTCAGGCACGAGTGATAACTCAGCTTGGCCTAGGCGATCCTAATTCACTAGCCGTCGGCTCTTTTCTCTGGTTGATCATAACTAAGAAGAGGATAGAGCTGACACCCCGGTTTCTCACCCAACTCGCTGGGACCGGCTCGCCTCGCCAACAACCGACATGATGACATTCAATCTTCGAGCCCTATCAGTCTAGACGCCTTGTTCACAGCCTTGCTCGCTGCTACCGTGTTGTCGTGATCTTACCAATGCCTACGGGCGCTTTGATTACCGATGCATCTTCATTACATTCCGTCTGCGGTGGTAGCGGTGATGCTATTTATCCCAGTATGAGTCCAGCGACGTGGTTATGGAATGGTCTTGGAACTTTCCACGCAATATGCATATCCCAGCATATGTCTAGGCTGACTTGCTGTCATATATTACCACGCACAGCGTAGGTTATTCGTCATTATTCCTTTTTCTACCATCCAATTTCTTTTATGAAGTGGACGCGAGCCTATCGACTTCTCTCCGCCACACCGGAGACCGTCTATTACTGAAACACAGCATACCCATTACCCTCGAATTTCCTCCTCCGACACTTCAATTTCTCACTGAGGGCCTTAATTCAGTCATCTGCGTCATCTTCAATGGTTCTTTCATTTCTTCGGTCCTGACCCCAGTCTAGGATCCCAGGTCTCTTTCCCCCGGCCCCTGCTCACACTAACAGTACCAGGCGACCATAATCTCCGCATAATAGCAAACATCAATCCATTTAACCATCGCGATGCAGTTCCATTCATGGCTAGGCCGACACGTGGTAAGGAATTCTCTTCAGTTATGGTCCACACCTTAACCTCGGATCGGGTCTGACGACTCCGTCAATCGCTCAGAATGTTAAACGTTCCGTTTAATAATTTCCAAGACAGTCCACTCACGCGGGGTTGGTGGGTGACAGAAGCAAATATTCCGATGAAGGTTTGGGATGAGAACCTGGACTGTTTCAACACGCGACACGAGGCAAAGTAAAGTTGGCAGAGACGATACACGAATTCGGGTTTCGGTCCGACGCCCTATTGTTGGTTTCGGAACAAAGAGCACCGCGGGTCTCTTTGTTCACGATTTCTCCAAGACTCGACTGGGTACATAAGGTTGTGTTGTATTGCCGGCGGCACCGTGGAAATGCTCACTGCTACCTCGCAAAGTTGCAGAGATTCAAGTTTGAATCTGCATAGTAACGGCAACTCTGACCAGCAAGTGCTCCAAGGGTCCAGCTGTCAAATCTCTGTCACCCGATGATCGTAGCCGAGATCGCCGGCAGCTGTGTCTTTCCACGCCTACGGTCGGGCAACTATGGCCACCGGCACTGTCGCAACGGCGAATCTAACAGAGATCGGCATATGGCAAGACTGCCGGTCCGGCGTACTGCTGAGGAGCCACATGTGATCATCTTGGACATATCCATCAGAGGAAACATCCAAATGCTTGATTCAACATTCGTTTCTCGACCCATTACCCGGTAAAGCACATGATGTCAAGATACTCTCGGTACACGGACCCATCATCAGAAATGGTTGCTGTTACCCCAGTGCGGACTTTTGGCGGAGTCCAACTTCACCTGGCTAGCGAGGTAAACTCCCGGGAGACCTTAAGTGAGGCGAACGGCAGTCTTGTTCATACACTTCTAGCAATCTGTCCACAAGTAGTAAGTCTACGGTACGACTTTCTTACCATCATCGTTCCGTGATTAAAGGATGGATCCTGTGGTAAGCGAAGGCACCAAGCATCGTATCTGATCCAAAGACGGGATGACCTTGTCGGTCCAAAGATCATTTGGTAATCGTACTGGGTGCCCTTGATATTCTGTAACAGTGGTGATATTTCGTATAATTCTATAAACCATCTATAACCTTTCCAGAAAAGAACAACCATTGACGCCTTGACCCATGTAACCGCTATCGCTTAAAAACACTGGAACTGGAGAGCAGCTCTTGGACGACTTCCTCACTGCTGGGTCGTCACTACCATGAGGCATCTCGAGCGTCAAGTATACTTGGCTCGCAAAAGTCTGAGAGACGAAAAAGATCGTTGTCTTCTATCGTCTTGGATGAATTCTTGAGTCATCTATCCTCCGCGCCGTGAAGCCTGGGTGTTTTGTGGACCCGGCAGGAAGCGAAACTCTCGAAGAACCATCTTGGGGTTCTTGGTGGACTCTCATCAATACCATTAAGGCAAGTCTTTGTCTTGGTTCTTCTCGCTGAACTCCTGTCTCTTGCGGAAAGCGTATCCGGGGTGGCCAGCGTTCAAAAGAAGAACAGCAATGCACATCATACTACGAAGAGTCAGCCATGTGCCTTTCACACAACAGTGATACAACTTACCAAGATTCAAGAGCGATATAAAGATCCTCATCTCGGAACAGAGCACTAAAGTACCCTTGTCCAAGCTCAGCAATACGATAACCGCATCGAATAAGAATAAATATCGTTGAAGCAAACAGGAAGGCAAGGAACGTCACGATCGGCTTATCGAGACGGTCTCGCGAGGATGACTTGGAGGCTTTGACAACGTAGTCGATGAACAAGGCGCAGAAGCAGATAAGGGTGACGACTTGGAAGATCAGACCGGCTAGGGAGATGTCTTCGCCGGTCTTGACATCTTTATGGGTTGAGGCAACGCAAGAGAGGGCGCCGCCGACGGCTTGGAGGATGAGAGAGATGATGTCGGAAGGGATGAAGATCCAGTAGAAGTACTGAGGTGGGAAGCGAGATATGCTTGGGTCGACGTGGTTGATACTGGTGAGTGTCAGTTGAATCCTAGGTTACTAGAGTGAGTAGTTGGCTTACACCTGGGATAAGAGGACATAGATAGCTGCAGAGAAAAAGACTGGCGCAACGGTAATGCAAACTATCAAAGTCAGTAACTTCTCCTACCACCTCAACAGTCAGAACATACTAATTTGCATCAAAAAGCCATTAAAGTCAAAAGGATTATCATGGATAATAAAACGTCCAACGTATCCGATAATCTCGAGTATACACCCCGCGATCATGCTCGCCATGAATCCCCATGTCCGCATCCGAATGCCCTGGAAGGCATGGATGATTAATGATAAGCCGAAGACGCCTGCAAATACAGCGTTGGCGGGGATGCTGGGCTGATATCGTAGAATGCTCGCTTCGAGGGGACATGTGTCGAGTGTGCAGTTGGCATCGGGGCCGAATGAGATGAGCCCGTTGGGCAGCCTTGACATGCTCATTTTGGTGTTCGTTTATGGTAAATCAGATAATCAGGATTTCCTAGATGGTATGAACGGTGCTGTGTGCTTGTAATAAGCAAATTCTTCGTATTCCGGCCGTTATAATAGTTCTTGTCTTGCGTGCTGTATACTTTCTATATCCAAAGCGACGGCCCTCCCAATCCTTTTAAACAGACCACAGTTTCAAGTTTTCAAGATCTGAAAACCCCCGTCGGCCCAAAGATCTCCAATCCGGCTCCGCGGACAGTCACACATAGTTACGTCGTCACTCTACAGGTCTTGTTTCCAATGCAGTGGATACCAAGATTTCAGCTGCGCTGTGGGTCGGTGACTCCGTTGCATCCGGGCTCGGGCGTCCGCGGGCGGCGGCAGCATGAGGCTGAGTTTAAGTTTCTATATATGGTATGATTGGAAGATCTGATAATGACAGGCGTATGATCTGAGGGATAGTAGTTTTTCAAGAGGTCGGTAAGTGGGAGGATGGATGATGAGTACGGTGATTGGAATACTTTCGGCAGTTTTCGAGGTTGGTGAGTACTGGAACGACGATATGATGTTTGGAAGTAACGTCTGATGGCATTCATATCAATTAGAAAAACTACCGACTCACAGTTATCCGTTACGTCTGTCACTCAAGTGTACCTTGATGTAACTCGGCCGAAGCGAACGATCCCGTTGAGCCCATCCCGGTCAAATGGTACCTTTATTTTAGACTTATCTCACGATGCCAAAGCTCAGATATTCCCGGACCCGAACTTAATCGAGTTTCTCGTGTTAGTTAGTGTGGCTGCGGCTGGCTTTAAAATGCTTTTCGGGGATAAAACTGTCCGACTATGTAGGGTAAACCTCGCAGCTATGAGGACTGACAGCTGTAATAAACTGCCGAGATAACCTTCTTCTCCAAAACATCTACTGCAGGAGCGCGCGGTGTATACAAGAACAGACTTATTGAGCTCGAACACCTCCGGTGTCTTGAAGTCGATTCTCGGGCTCGGCCAAGACGGTGCTGATTCTTGGCCCGGAACGGAGCCGGAGTTGAAGAATGATTCTCGGGCTCCGGACCGACCACATTAGAAAACCACAGACCCGATATCTCGGTCGATATTACATATAATCTCGTTTTGTTTGGCAATTGCTTATTCTCGTGTCTTTATTGATAAACGCACATTCCCCTTGCCAAGATGTCTTGGTTGAATCAGGTAACCGAGCGCGGAAATGTCATTGCTTAACCGTAAGCGCGGTTATACCTTTCGCCCGTGTTTGCGAACGTGAATACTCCTTAGTGGTATATGAATATTGATGCCTACGTACTCTGCAGGCTACTGCTATTGTCGTCCACAGACATGTAAACACTTGTCTTGAAGGTAGGGCTGACTAACTAAGGCTACAGTCATGACGCAGGAGGCAATGTACATTGAAGCGATATGAGCAATAAAATAACATGCTATCATGTTAATCTCGTCTCGAGTTATCGACACTGGACTTGATCACGAGGCTCAAGATATTCTGCAGGTGATCTCTCTAGCTATCTGTAGCACTCAGATCCAGTGGAGTCATCTATCCACTACCGTCACGCGAAAATAGCTGCCCCGCCCCCGCTTACCTGAGCTTCCGGCGCCCACTCTTCATCCGTTTTCAGCTCCCAACTCATCAGCTGCTACGTTATCATAGATTCCATTTCTTCAACTACACCTACCAATACTTTTCTTCTAACCCTCTTCTCCTTCATCGGTGTTTCTTCTTCTTCCTCGAACACCTAGCTTCTCCAGACGAACGAGGGTCATCTCCTCAAGACCTTCGCAGCCATGTTTGACCTTTTTCCTATGCTCTTATCGTAAGTTTTAAGCTTCGGCCTTATCACGCTTCGTCATGAGACGTCATTGCGCAACGACTCACGATGTCAATGGATCTGATTAATTGACTGTTCGTCTCCGATAGTTCTGTCGCTTCATTCCTGTTTCCCATCTTTGCATCTTATAAAGCGCTCAACTCTCATGATCCCGCCCAGCTTACGCCATGGTTGATGTACTGGGTTGTTCTCAGCTGCTGTCTCCTCGCTGAGTCTTGGGTTTGGTTCATTATCTCATGGTGAGTACAAATATCCCACAAGAAGTGATTCCATATGCTTACGCGCGCGCAGGATTCCATTCTACGGTTACTTCCGCCTAATGTTCCTCCTCTACCTCATCCTCCCCCAAACCCAAGGCGCCAAGTTCCTGTACGAGGAATACGTACACCCCTACCTTGAAAAGAACGAGACGCAGATTGACGACTTCATCGCAAGCGCACATGAGCGCTTGACTGCTGCCGGAATATCTTACCTCAAGCTCGCCATCGAGCAGTTCAGAGTCAAGGTCCTGGGTCTGCCACCCTCCGAGCCCGAGTCGCCCCCTCCCGAGACAAACCAGGGTTACACGCAGTCGCTTCTCTCACGATTCAACGTCCCCGGTTCGCGATGGGCCGCCAACAACAGCGGTAACGCCGGCACCGACTTTTACAGCCTACTTTCCAGCGCTGTAGCTGCTGCTACCAGTGCAGGTGCTGCAACCGGTGGAAGTGGTCAATCAGCTGGTACCAGGACGATGGGCGGAGAACCTAGAAACCCTGAAGCGTTGATTCCCCCGCATCTGCGCGAGTCTGGTGCAAGGATGGACTTTATCTCCACACAGCGCGACCGTCTGAATGTTCTTCTTTCCGCCCTCGATCGCGAAGCACAAGATCTCCGTTCCGAAGCTTCGCGCGCTCAAGCAAACACAGGTCCTCGCCGCGATCCCATGGCGTACGGAGGCTACGATAATAACGATGACGAGGAACCTACCCAGCGACCGCCTAGTGGACTGAGCGGGTGGAGTGGTATCAGCAAGAGTCGCAGCGAGACCGATTTCGAGAGAATTGATGCTGATACTAGTTCGGATGATGATCGTCAGATGCGCAGGAGAAACATGGGAGCTGGTCAGAGGAACACATCAGGCTCGTGGGTTCCCTGGGGCTGGGGCGGTGATGCAGCACAAGGAGGCGCCAGCTCGACTGGAAGAGAAAGATAGGTACTTCGTTCTGGAAAGTGGGTTTTGCAGGAGTTTGGGTCTTGCTATTAGACATGGTGTTTGCCTTTTGATATGGCCTCCAAAGGACATGCATATCTATAGACGAGAAGTTCGGTGTACATATCCCATACTTCTCAAAACCCTGACCCATCCATTTCCTCTGAATTTCTACAGTATCGCTCCATGCGCCCGTACCATATCTAGCTGGTACTTCCATCGTACACACATAACCATATCATACA
This sequence comes from Fusarium caatingaense, assembly GCA_013624355.1. Lineage (NCBI taxonomy): Eukaryota > Fungi > Ascomycota > Sordariomycetes > Hypocreales > Nectriaceae > Fusarium > Fusarium caatingaense. Next base: position 17,309 of record JABKKP010000139.1, read on the forward strand.
TGCCATATTTTACCGTCTATGCAAAAAGTAAAGTGAGGGGGGTGTTTATACAAGCTTGTAAGGGTACACTGCCTCAGCAAGACCCTTCTTGTACCAGAATGTTCTCTTCTTCTTGGTGGTCGCGTGCTCCACCCATCGCTCCTCCATGTAGTTCTTTCTGAACCAGCGGATGAAGACGGGATCCCACAGCTCAGAAGCAATACCGAGATCCTTGCAGCAACGCATCAGGGCGTTGGACTTGGCACCCTCGATAGCAGCGGGGACACCCTCGGCGCTGAAAAAGTTGTTTTCACCCTGGGATTGAGATACCATGCTTTTACAAGTTAGTAATTGTTATTTCCAGTACAGGAATCAGAACTTACCGGCCGTTAACAATAAGGGCATACTCTCGCGTGACAATGTTCTGTCCCACGACAACCTCTCCACGATGAACCATGCCCCATCCCATAGGTCCAAAAGCCTCATTCAAGCGTCTTCGGTACTTGACTTCGGGCAGATAGATAATTCCATCGGGCTTGACCTCCACATCGTCCACGTCGACAGGTCTTGACAGAACCTCGCTCTGCTCAACTGTGACAGGCTTGACTCCGAGACCGTAAAAGCTCGTCTCCCAATTAATCTCATGTGTGCTCTCGACATCTGTCTCGCTAGATTCGCTCAATGTGTTCTTCGACGTAAAAACAGCCGTGTGAGGGTTCGCTAGCTTGCCGCTGGCATTTGTAGATGCAGGTTTGGAAGGGAAAGTCGTCGTTTTAGGCGCAGGAGAAGCAGGTTTCGCAGCAGTAGAAGCTCTCACGGGCGCAGGTCTCGGTGTAGTAGCAGGTCTAGCTGTAGTTGTAGTGCGCGGCGTGTATTTGGGCTTTGTGATAACATCTTCCTGGTTCACTTGCGTGGGGTCCTGGGAAGGGTTTTGCAGGGTAACGTCTGACTCGGCGGAGAAGAATCGAGCGATCGAGCGGTTGTACTGAGAAGGGATTTGCCTTCTGGCAGCGAATAATGATCTTCGAGGCACAAACATTGTGAATATGTGGTGTTGTGAAGGTTTTTAGTGGCTTGGTTATGGAAGCTTTCGTGAAGCTCTGGCGATAATTTGAGATATGACGGGTGGATAGATTGTCCGGTGGGGACAGAGACAGTGTGGAGACAGTGTTGAAGAGTCATGATGCCTTCATTATTGGCGATTTGAGAGGTAAGATAGTCTAATGTGTTTGTTGTACAGTTTTATACAGTATTGATACATCTTCCGTCTATAGTTACATTCCATTCAGTTTCTCAGTTGTCTTTGGTCGCTGTGCGCTCATCGTTGTTATGAGATTTCCAGCACTGTTTGAATGCCTCCATCTACAATAACGTCAGTTAAGTCTATGACAATTTAGACCAACATAGAGAGAATTGGTGTAGATAAAATGGAATAAATGAAGGAATGACTGAGAAACTCACCTCTGCAGTGCATGCGCGCCAATCCTTCTTCTCAAAATAGCAATCCGTCATTTTGGCATTCTCATCTAAGTTGATGAGCGTTAGCAAATCGTCCTTCCCCAACAAAACAGAGACACAACAAAGTCGGATATTCGCAGCCCTCAATCGTAGACTTCTCATAGACCTCCTTTGTATCGTCTCTTCTTTTGGCTCTGTTTTTTGTTGATCAAACTCACCTGCGCATCCGGTGCTAAAAATCCGCTTGTCCCTACATCGGCGGTTAGAAAGGCCTCGGCTTTCGGGAAAAGAGCAACTTGTACTCACCACTCATCTGGCTCATCATCATCTTCGGCTTGTGCGCTCCGTTGCGCATTGTTCTCTTCTTTGCTCATTTTTGGTCTGTCCACAAAAGAACGTGGTAATAGAGTCGGATTATCTTGTGTTGTTGGAAAGAGGTTAAAAGGTGGTTCGATGGGCGGAGATTTGGTTAAGGCGACATCTTAGCAAAAGTCAAGTGACAACTTTCATCTCACTGTACAACAACAATACTCCAGGAAGGCACTCAAAACTTCAACATGGCACCGGCTAAGCTGAATGTGCTTGTTTATACAGGTTGGTATTCTTGCATCCTTTACTTGGAATACCCCTCACTGACTCACCACAGGCCTTGGTACAACCGTCGAGTCTGTAAAGCATTGTATCTGGTCTCTCCGTCGTCTTCTCGGACCAAACTATGCTGTCATCCCGATCACCGAGAACATCGTCCTCAAGGAACCCTGGCAGGCAACATGTGCTTTACTGGTCTTCCCAGGCGGCGGTGATCTTGGATATTGCCAGGCTTTGAATGGTGAGGGGAACCGTCGCATCAGCGACTATGTCCGCCGAGGCGGTTCATACCTGGGTTTCTGTGCCGGCGGCTATTACGGAACTCAGAGATGTGAGTTTGAGGTTGGGAACAAGCCCATGGAAGTCGTTGGACGAAGAGAGCTGGGTTTCTTCCCTGGAACGTGTCGAGGTGGTGCGTTCAAGGGCTTTGAGTATAAGAGCGAGAAGGGAGCCAGAGCCGTGCGATTGACTGTGGCGAAGGACGCTTTTGAGCAAGAGGTTGCTTCTGACATTACGTCTTACTATAACGGAGGCGGTGTTTTTGTGGATGCCGCTTCGGTCAAGGACAGGAAGGTTGAGGTGTTGGCTACCTATAATGAGGAGATTGACGTTGATGGTGGGGATGGGACGGCGGCGGTTGTTCTCTGCACTGTTGGCGATGGGAAGGCCTTGCTTACTGGGCCTCATCCTGAGTACGGACTACACTATGCGATCCATATACAGATTTGCTGACATGGTATAGGTTCGCTGCAGCCAACCTGAACCCCCAACCAAGTCTCCCCGGCTACGACGAACTCGTCAGCCAACTCGCAGCCGCCGACAAAGACCGAGCCACCTTCCTCAAAGGCTGCCTCACAAAACTCGGTCTTGAAGTCAGCCCTCACGAAGCAGGAGTGCCATCCCTATCCCGCCTTCACCTCTCCTCCATCTCCGACACAGGTGTATCCGAGCTACTAACCGACTGGAGCGACATCATCACCAAAGAAGATGGCGAGGAGTGGATCCGAGCAGAGACGGACAGCTTCCACATCCAGAATGAAGATACGATCTGGAGTCTCGAAGGTCTTCAGCAATCGCTACCTGATACGAATGACTCTGGTATTTCTGAGAATGGCAGCATTGACTATAGCAAGATCACCAAGAAGATCGTTCCTCATGAGAAGGGGTTGCCTCATCCTAAGCTTACGCCGCACTTCAACCATGGTTTGTTCTTCTCAAATTTGAAGCGCTATCGACAGATTGAGCCGACTGCGAGGAACTGGGGTGATGTGCTCATGTACGGCGAAGTCGTGACGAGCACAAACACCATTCTTGAGAAGTATGATAACCCTTGAACTACTAGAAACTCTAATCTAACGAGTACTAGGAACCCAAGACTCATGCCCAAGCTCCCGAGTGGCTTCACCGTTTCGGCCACGACTCAAGTCGCTGGTCGAGGCCGGGGTTCCAACGTCTGGATTGCTCCTCCTGGCATGCTGATTTTCTCGACCGTTATCAACCACCCCGCTCATCTCGCCGTATCTCGCCCCGTGGTGTTCATCCAGTACATAACAGCTATTGCTATTGTTGAAGCTGTCCAATCTTACGACCGTGGTTACGAGAACGTTCCCATCAAGCTAAAATGGCCTAACGATATTTGTAAGTCACATTGCCAGCTGCACCAGAATTGAAGCTGACATTTCCAGATGCTCTCGATCCTGCCAAATCCAAAGAGAAACCTCACTACACTAAAGTCGGCGGTATTCTCTCCCAATGCCTCTACTTCGATGGCAACTACCAAATTATCCTCGGCGTGGGCGTAAACACCCTCAACTCCCGTCCCACAATGTCCATTTCCGACCTTGTACCCTCTGGTGCACCAGATCTCCATGTCGAAACCCTTCTAGCCCGCGTCCTCACTCGTATAGAAGCCATCTACGCCCAGTTTCTCCGAGAAGGTTTCTCAAACGATCTGGAAGCGCGATACTACCGCCACTGGCTGCATACGAGGCAAGAGGTCAGTCTCGAGGCGGAGGGTGGTGTGAGAGCACGCGTGTTAGGAATTACAAAGGATTGGGGAATGTTGAAGGTTGAGGAGATAGATGCCACTGGAAGGGCGGTTGGTAAGACTTGGTCTTTGCAGAGTGATGAGAATAGCTTCGATTACTGGAAGGGACTAGTTAGGAGGAAGACGTAGGTCAAATGAATTGCCTCTTCCAAGTAATATTGAACGCTCATATTAAATAAAACTACGTAACTGCAAGAAATAAGACTCCGTATATCCACATATATAAGTTCGTCAATATCGCACAATCATTGTCTTATATCATCCCATCCCTGAGGTAAACATCCCGGATTAGTCTCTGCAAGTGGACGACTATATGGCCCATGATGGTGGTCGAAAGGTCCATTATCAAGCCTGATGTTGATGTTATTCTGGTTATCCCTAGAAAATGCATTTCTCTTGCCACGAACAACAAAAGCTATCAAGATCAGAATGATGATCATGAATGCAAAAACGGCACCGACTATGACACCTGCCCACTCGGCATTTGACGTAGATGGTTCTGGTTCTGGGCTACTTGAGTCGGTTGGCCATGACCACTCCGCCGAGCTTGTTGTGTCAGACCAGGTACTGCTAGAATCTGAACTGCTACTGGATGGATCGTTGTGACTTGAGGTGCTGATCGTCGTAGCGTCAGGACTCTCGGCGGTTTGGCTTAAAGTAGTACTTTGACTTGATCTGATACTTGAACCTGACGCAGTGCTTTCGCTCGTCTGGGCGGTACCATCAATCTGAGTCCACCAAGGGCTGTGTGGTAGGAGGCTTATTGAAGGCATGACTGTACTTTCTGTAAATTCGCTCGTAGCAGTGGTATCGCCTATCTCAATCGTAGTAGTGCTCTCCTGTGGTATAAGGATCGTGAATATACCGTCGATCGTCGACCAGGGCCAGCCTCCTGTGCTATCAGTAGTGGCTGTGCGGGCTCCCACGATAAACGTCATTTCTTCCCCCACAACGACTCGTACATCGCCAGACTCAGCTGTATAGCGGGAAGTATATGCAGGTAAGGTTTGGAATGCCTCCATGCCTGGAGGAATGGTTTTGTACAAGTTGCCAGAGAGGTCGAGGTATGAACGAGGCTTGTTCCTGTGTTGGGACAATGCTGTCGTGGAGGCGCCATCTGGGGGATTTTGTTGGTTCTCCATTATAAGAAGTAGAGATAGAAACTCTGCTAAAGTCGTCTTGAAGGAGTCTAGTTACTGGGGGCTGTATGTATTAGATACGAGATGTTGGGTTCGAGGGGCTTGTGTTGCTTGTACAAGAACACAAGGGCCATAAGTGAGAATTTATAAACATCGAGAAAACCCAACTGCGATAATTAGCACTGACTATTGGACATACAAAGCTGTTCATCGTTGAATAGAGCGATTGCTAGCCATTGATTAATAGACGAGTGTTTGCTTTGAGATGAACCTAGCCGAATCACTACGCGACGGAAAGCACTTCTTTCAACGGAAGTAGCTATTTCTGTTCACAGTAGATAATCGACCTCATTCGCCTACAAGAAGCGATAACACTGAGTCGGTCGCCTTTTTGGCTTCCTGTTCACCGTTATATATTTCTCTGGCATAGCCTCATAGCAGCCCATAGAACAGTAAGGCGAACCTATGCACGTATACTTTGCAAAGCCCCTTGAATCATTCTAGTATAGTTGAAAAGTACTTAAAGTCCATATGGATCCTCCCTCAGACCAAAATCCCTAGATATAGATACCTAACTCGGTTTGTTACTAAACACCACGAGAACATACTATGCCTCTACGGTTTCCGGTAGTTGAGTACATGTAGGTCAATCAACATTCTCACTCTCAAATTCTTACCTTTGCATTAGGAACGAAGCCAACCACTGGTTTTCTACCACTATAACTCAGAGTCCGATCCAAGCCAAGTTCGAGGATACGTACGGGATGCTAAAACAGCAAGAATCGGAATCTGACTCGGGCAACCCGGAGACTCACACCTACGTCTCAACGGAAACATCTAGCTACTCTGTTATCGGAGTGACTACGATAGAGAGTACCTTTGCGACTACGGTATTCCCAACCGAGACGTCGTCTTCAAGTGAGTCTTCAACATCGGATTCTACGACCGAGATACCCCGTACGGTCACTCTTGAACATACTTCTACAATAACCGTCGATAAAATGACCACTGTCGCCACTGCCTGGGTCAGCAGCCATGACCCCGACGTCGTCGTTCCAGGAGCAACTGATATAATCACCTCGAGCTTACCGACTTCGACCGCTGCGCCATCCTCAAAGTCTCCTCTGAGCACCGTTGAGTTGGTTGGCGTCGTGATAGGTACAATATGTCTACTACTCATGATATGTCTCCCAATACTTTTTTTCCTGTGGCGACGTCGACGCTCTCCTCCGTCAGATAGCCGGAACAATATTAACATAAGAGTCAATAACAACCGCAGATCTCGATGGTCACATTCAGACGACTCTGTGCCAACTCCACTGCCAATAGCTGAGCCTGTAGAACTCAATGAGATAAAAACAGAGACAGTGAAGAGACCTATTACTCGTGTTATGAGTCCACCACCGCACTACAGCGACTACTGGAAGGGAGAAAATGAAGATTATGAGGTGGGAGTCAGAGGCACTGGAGGTGAGCCCTCTGGATCACAGTATTATGAGCCTCACTACAGTGATCCCAAGGGTAAGGGAAAGGCGCGTGACGATTATGGGTATTGAGTGCTTGTAGTCAGCTGTGATAGCCCTACAGATTGGGTTTGGCTTGGTGGTGTTAACCTTTTGACATATCTCCACGAGGTATCGCGCGATCAGATATAAGAAATATTTTATTTAGATCACATAGAAACATGACCCTTAAACTTAAAGAGCTTTCGCCTTACAATTTGTCTCATGACAGTGAAAAGAACCCCCAATTTGGGTAGTTATAGCGAAAAGTTCACACGCTTCATCGCACGGACATCCCTTGTCTCAACCATGATCGTCCGTCCGTGAAAGACAGGAATACACGTCTTTTCTGAGACGCTATTTGAATAAGAGCTGCAAGATCGCCTTGATGACTTGTTGCAGAATACCATGTCCCCATGCGTAGTCGTGTGACGTGACAAACACTCTCACGATGCAGCAAACAACTGACGCAAAACTCAACGAGCATGCATTCACCAAACCTTCATAAATAGCACATTTCTTTATAAAAGCTTGTTTGGAAGAATAGGTTCTGAGACAAATAATAAAATGGTTCTTCCCCCAGGCGGAGAGATATGGTCACAAACTTCACCTTCATCTTCCTCCCAGACATCTCAGCTTTTGTCCAAGCTGTCTTCACATCTTGACCTTGTTTAAAGATAACAGTTGGAAACCATGTTAAGAAACAGTCTCCTCGTGGCCAGCACAGTACTTGCGGCATCCTCTGCTGCTGTAGAGACTTGTACTGATAGGTTTGGATATGTTTCTAAAGCTGGTTGCGATACGCCGCCGTAAGTCACCCCGATTGAGATACCCATCATAAGTCCTTTACTAATATGTCTCGCCCTTAGAGAATGGAATATTCCATACTTCTCAGAAGACGACTCAATGGCAGCCGATGTCCCAGAAGACGACACAAGAGTAGCCGGTATCCCAGGTCCCGAAACTATCGATACTCCTTCAAGAAGGGCAAAACCTGAGATCCCAGAGCCCAAGCCAGTTTTCCCTGATATTCCTGAATGGAGCGCTCGCTTTCTTGAATCGACATCTACAACTACAACTACCATAACTACGACTGCCGACATTCCCACCGTTATCTTCCCATCCATTGTTCCACCGACTCAAACATCTGTACGTGTTCCGTCAGTCTTCATCACCAGGACAGCAGCGTCGCCGCAATGGTCAACTCTACCAGACCCTGATGAAAATAGTTCTGCAACAGAAACGAATCAGTCGAGGACGATCTCAGAACCACAGCCAACTACGACAGTTTCTGGTCCCCCAAAGGCAACTGCAACAGCGACACCTGAGCAGTCTCATTCTTGGATAGGCGCCACAGTAGGTGCCATCGTAGGAGGTCTCGCGTTCCTGGTTCTGGCCTACTTCATCGTGTTCTACGCCTGCCGACGCTATCGAAAGAAGGGTGACAAAGATCCTGCGCCTCGATCAGAAATCGTCCATCCTTTTAGGAATGTGCAGGTCTCCCCTCCGAGACCCCAACGACCTGCAGTTCCTGTATATAACAACCCCAGGACAGCTGTATATCGGAACCAAACAACCCCTGAGCCACAGGACATCACAGATGCCGTGGAAAGGGACCAAGCGACTCCTGTGCCTCAGGACCCTTGGGTTCCTGTCCAGCGAGAGGCTATGTCACCCAGTCGTCAGAGCGTGTCGTACTTCAACGCCGACAGTCCATCGCTTCGCGGAGACCGACGTAGTGCGTGGGGAGAAGCGTTCCGGGCTTGGATGAGGATACCTGATCGGGCCTCTCGAAACAATGAAGACATGAGTGAGATTGGCCAGCCGGCGGGGACATATCCTGCTCTTATCAATAGCCCTGCGCCCCCTTCTGCTTACTCTGAGAGTATATACAGTCAGAATGGGCCACCGGTGAGGCCACATAGCTCGCGCCCGCTTGGTGGTAACTGGATTTGATCTTGGTCGTTTGTCGCTGGAGTTTGGAGTAGGTATACCCATATTGGTTATTTGGTTCAGTGTTTTCCATGGCTTATCGCCACCCATTAGCGAAATTCTTAATACAGATTATCAAACACACCGTACCAAACTTTCCACTCACCTCATACGTCTGAAACTCATCCAGTATAAAGTGAAATGCCTCGTGTCCTCTGCTCAAGTCGTCCATGTCCTCTGCAATCCCACATAGCTATTGCCTTCACTTGCAACAAATCGATGACCCCAAATACTCCGTTCAATATCGTACAGTTGTATTAAACATAAGATAGCATAGGTCGTATGTTCTGTCTTTTTTCTTCGTCTAGAAACCAACCTCGAGCGGCTCATCACGCCACCGATAACCCAATAAACGCCGTGCCATGCCGCAGTCGAGTGAAGATGTACATGTATACATGGAGAAACTCCCTCCCTCTCCGAAAACCCCTCCAAACTCCCATCAAGAGACCCTGTTTCATAGTCCAAGGGCCAAATCGTACAAGTGCGGCGTGCCGCTTTTTGTTTTTCGCCGGACAGTGTCCCTCTTCCGCTCGCTATCCAAGGAGATGTGACTAGTCCTTGTAGACCTTGGGCTTGAAACCCTCTTTGATCTCGGCCTCTTGCTCCATTTTCTCCCTTATAGGACCGATTTCTCGCTCGAATCTTTCCTTTGCTCTCACAATCTTGCTCTGGAGGTAAAAACTGCCGCCCTTTTGGGGATCGTTGGCGTCGAACAGTCGCTTGTAGCGGGACAACACCTCCTCGACGTTGGCTTGTCCACCAGCCGGGGGCTTGACGTTAAGGATCTTGCATGCCTCATCGAGGGTCATGCCTGAGGAGAGAGAAGCTCCGCCGGAGGTGTTTCCAGCCTTGGCCTGGGCGCGCTGGTAGGCGGAAGCAGCTTGGGCCTGCTTGTAGGCGGCGACGAAGGATCGACCGAGAATTCGGGAGCCTGTCAAGAAGGCTGTGACGACGAACTTGTGCGCCTGGGAACCAAGAGTGTTAGCAGGCCAATTTATCGAAGGCGGCGAATCGAGATATAAAAGTCATGGGCGGGACCTGGGTGTAAGCGCATACCATTGTGAAGTGATTATGGGGGAATTCGAATGTCGGAAGGGGAAAGGTGGAGATATCGCCCTAGGAAGCGACGTTGAAATAGCGTAGCGGCCCTCGTTCGAAACGAGGAGGAAGATCGGATCGTGATGGCGTCTCGAGACTTTTTCCCCAGGTGCAAAGTTGGGTTTGCGGATCATTCCGAGGTCGGAATTTTGCACCCGCCGAACCACCGGCAGCCAAAGACCTTCCGGTGATTAGCCGGTCATGTCGAGGTGGGGGACTTCACCGCGATTCACCGAGCTTCACCGAGAGAATGCCCCGCGATGGAGCCTCCAGGTTATAGCTGACCGCAATGAAGATGCTGTTCAAAATTGTAGGAACAAGTGAGAAAATAGTTTGAGATTCTCTTCAAGTGTCAGAATACCTGGCAATATTTCCATACAGTGAATAAGTCTATTTTATACACACATTTGACCTGCGATTTTCATTTTGTAAGCAATTTCCGTCCTACCGGTAGTCTTATAGGGTAACTCACCAACAAGCAGAATAATCCAACTTAGTTCCCTTTCAAACACCTAAGAAACATAAAATGGCATCAACTCCCCAAGACGTAGCTGCACTGATTCAGCGGGAAGGTAGTGGAGTTTCACCAGACGCTTATGACGCAAGCAACGAAGCTCAGGATGCTGTCACAAGAAGAACAAAACTATTGTCTCCTGTTCTTGAGGCTCTTAAGACGCAAGATGCTTCGACGTTAGAGGCTACAGCGAAGGCATTGGGTGATGGAAGCCGAGATGGTAAGTTACTCCCATCAGTATTCGCGAGTACTGCTAACTTAGACAGTTGCTTGGAGACTACCTTACGGTGATTCAGGCATTCTCGAGTTCTTTCTTGATATCCTCGCTTCTGAGGAACAACAAAGTCATGGCGTGAAGGTTCAGGCTTTGCGTGTGACCGGAAACTCCTGTGCTGATACAGATGCAAACCGAGCTCGTGTTGTCGAAGGAAAATACATTATTTCTTTCATCAACCATCTTCAGGATAAGAGCCTTGTTCCATACTTGATTCCCGTTCTCTACAATGTTCTTGTGGAATATGGTAAGTAATCTCCTGGCTGGATGAAGTTCAGAACTGACATCCCTAGAACCCGCTCAACGTCTTGCATCCCAGTCTAGACTCAGCAGCCATCTTATTGCTCTTCTGCAATCACCCAACCTATCCGACTACAGCCCTCTGGTCACCTACTTTTGCAAGATCCTAGCTCTTCTCATTACCCAAGATGGCGAGGCAGATCTCGCAGACCCTGATACGGTCTCAACTCTCCTCAAGCTGGCAACCAGTCCCGATCACAGCTCTGATATCGAGGACTTCATGGCCCTTGTGTCCACAGCAGCCAGCTACCTCGCCAACGAATCTTTCCAGGAGCGACTCGTGAAGTCAAAGGAGCTGGACGTCTTTGTCAAGGCTTTCTACATCGCACACACTCAATTCGACGCAGAGCTTGATGATGAGGATACTGCCAAGGAGCTTGGACAGCTTTGTACTTCGCTACTTACGACGCTGGCTGATCTCACTGGCAGCGACTATTTCCCTGCTCTCTACGCTCTCGAGAGTTCTGTGCCCCAGTCTCTGATGAAGTGGTTGAAGGAACCTCATGTCATTCTTCAGTCAGCTGCTTGTCTAGCTCTTGGCAACCTCTCCCGTTCGGACCAGGCTTCTACTGCTTTTGTTCAGAAGCATCAGGCTCATGTTCCTCTCATGGCCATCCTCTCTGATAAGGAGATTACTGATGCCCAGCTACTTCATTCGGCACTCTCATTCCTCAAGAACCTGGCAATTCCAGCACAGAACAAGCCATTGCTCGGAGATCTGCTAGGGCCTGACAGTGTACCACGGATATTGAACATCGATACCCTTCCTCAGGTTCAATTTTCGGCTGTGTCGCTAGTCCGCCTGCTTCTTGTCAACTCTCCCGACAACGTCCGTCGGATTACAACACCCAGAGCTGTAGAGGTTGATGGATCTTCGAAGAAGCACACAACTGTGCACGATATCATCTCCTTATTTGAGCGCTCCGACACTGAGCCGACTAGACTCGAGGCTGCACGTAGTGTGGCTACTGTATGCCGTGTGCTCCATACTGCACCTGTTGATGAGGTTCTTTCAGGATACAACTCTGAGAGCTCCGAAACACAGTCGAGAGACCTATTCTATGCTGAGCACGATCTTTCCCAGATACTCTCCTTCCTGATCACCCAGGAGAAGTGGCCCATCCTCAAGTCTGAGGCATGGTTCGTCTTTGCTCTTCTATCCCGGTCCAAGGATGGCGCACAAGTTGTTGCCAAGGTACTCGACGTATCCGGAGCCATGGATGCCTTGAACTTTGCAGTCACTGGTAAAGTCAAGTCGGACGACCAAACGCCTCAAATCGAGGCTGGCGAGCCAGAGGTTCCTCCAGCTATTCCCGAGGAACTTGCTCTGGAACCCCAACAGGTGGATCCCAAGCAGCAGGCCAACATGGCCAAGGTGGATAGAGAAAACTGTCTGGTGCTGTGTACCGAGATTGTCAAGAATGGGGATACTCTTGAATCAGCCCAGATGAGTCACCTGCAGAGTTTGATTAGACAAGGAACCGAATTGCTAGGAAAGAAGGCGGATGAGTAGATTTGAGCATATAGATAGGATAGGCACAAAATGGCATTAGACATCACATCACAGAAGCATGAACCAAATTGAGATCATAACAAGTAACTTTTAACAAGCAGAGACACCATATGCACATTATGCATCCATTGACCGAGTGGTATGACAGAACAAAGCCGGTGATCATGCAGTAAATTTCTTGAGCTGGACCTAGAGTATCCTTCCTCCAACCCAGGCCAGGCCTTTCATCAGAGCCTCGAACCGACGTTGCCCATGCCTCAGTGACATAAAGAGCAAAACCCTCAAACACCAGTTCCCTTTTTGCAAGTTTATTTCTTGGCCGTCTCGGCCTCGGCAGCATCGCGAATGCGCTTCTGGCGGGCACCCTCGTAACGGGCGTTGGCACGAGAGACACGGAGAGTTCGGTAAGCACCGGCCTCGATGTTCTTGGGCATGTCGCTCTTGGAGATCTCCTTGAAAGCGATGTCGGTGGGGGCGATAGGGAGGGCAGCGGAGATCTGAGAAACCTTCTCGATCTTGGAGACGTCGGTCTTGGTGTCACCCTTCTTGGGGGCGTTAGATCGGCGGGGAAGGAGGATCAGCTTCTCCTGGTAGGCCTTGAGGCGGGCGACATTGGCGGCAAGGGACTCCTCGGAGAGGTTCTGGCGGCGGAAGTCGACGGCAATGCCGATGGTGGGAGCGAAAGCCTTGGGGATACCGGCCTCCTGCAAAGACAGTCAGATCTGATCGATTTCGGATTTTTCGAGTCGTTTTGATTCGACTCAGATATCTTTCATACCTTGAGCTCAGCCAGGGTGAAACCACGGCCGGAGCGGACACGACGGTTGTACTTGATGGTAGGGCATCGGACAACGGGTCGGAGCTTGTCGACAGGTCGGGGAGCAAGGGCAGCGGCCTTGGCCTGACGAGCTGTGCGTCTTCTGCTCTTCTTACCGGGCTATTCCAATAGTCAATATTTGTGTGCCTTTGAAGAGTTTCCAGAAAATCGAATCATGATCGATCGTTCTTCTCGTTGGGAGTGTCGCCATACCTGGTCGAAGTGGGTTCGAACCCGGCGTTGCCAATCCTTGCGGAAATCTATTCGAGGAGTCAGTCCCTCGTGTTCTCTTCTATCACATCGTTCATCGTGGGTTTGGTGGTGACTAACGGTTGCTGACGAGCTTCTGGTTGTATCGGATCGTCTGTAGAAATTCGAGTCAGCGAATGCTGGCAAATACGATGGCGATAATCATCTCATCGCATCGCAATGGGCGCGTATATCCATACCATTTTGTCGGCTTACCGTGCTCCGATTGTCGTTGTCGGGTCGTGAGGCGTGGAAATTTCGAAGAGTCGAGGCTTGTCAAATTCCATAGAAGGGTTTTCGTGCCCTACGCTGCAAAAATCTGGTGGGGTCTAGCGAGCTTAGCGGCAACTGCGGGTCACGTGCTGTGGGCTTTTTGTGTTGGTTGCACCTTCTCAAAATTTCAAATTTCATGAGCGGGAAAATGTTGGAGCGGAAGCCGTCGGACCTGCAGGGTCTAGAAGTGTGGAGACGTCATTGAAGGAGATGGCGCTGCCTCTAATTGCTGTCAGACGAGAGCTTCAATTGAATGTATGTCTAAGGGATATTCGTATTGGATTGGATGTCCAAAAGCAGATCGATGGAATCGTCTGTGTAGAAAGGTCTATAGATTCAAGAAGCTCAATCTTGTGTTTTTTTATTGACTTTGACTCTTGCAACCTTATTGTTTGAAAGTGTATATCCACCAAAATGGATGTTGTCTTGCAGGTACTGACTGATTGACCTTCGCGCAGGCATGTCTGTCCGATTACCAAGTCGTCACCAAGAAATTGTCATGATATTCTCACATCTTGGGAAGAGATAGCCAGAGGATGTATGACTCTTTTGTCTTTCAACTCATCAAACGGTTGCAAAGTTTCGTCAAGTTCATATGACACAAGTACTCTAATTGGCATACTTCTAACAAACCTTTAGCCACTGGCTGTTTTCATCGCTGAGTGAGCGCATGGCGAAGTAACCAACCCAGTCGAGGCGAAACCTTCTGATATGTGCGCAGTGATAAGGTGAGCCGGTTCTCAGTCTTTACAACAGAAATCACAATGGGCCACGGGTTGTCTGAAGTAAAGCCTCGCTGGGTATACCACACGACGGTTGTTAAACGTGTAAGTGATAAGAAGAACCTCACCATCGAACTCCATTCTCTAGGTACGTGCAGAAGACAGATTTTTTTCTCCTTCTTCCGCAGAGCAATTTTGAAACTTGAATGCAATGAAGCAAGCCCATTCGTGAGCTAATTTTTACTCTCGAAAACCAACGCGTATGAAGTGAAGAGTCTGGTGGTGGCTCTGATCACTATAGTTTGGTGTAGGGAGACTTAGGACGTATGGCGATGCGAGCACTGACTTAAAGAACGCAATGTGTGAATGGAGGCAGTCCAGTAGATTCCAGTTGTTAACAGCATACTTCAGTCAGTGATGTTCTGTTATAAACAGCCTTTTCACCTGAATTCCAATTATTCACGACAGCTGTAGGTTATCACAATGAATGGATAGCATGCTGTGTCGCACCATCAAATCCTTCTCCAACCACAGTTGTTAGTGTTCGTGACGCTAGTAAAGTCTCCTCTTTAACACAAACTCCAAAAGCTTGTTTCCCTTGAAGACAATCACTGCAGAAGAAACACATTTTATGGAAAGAGCGTTTCAGTGATACTTTGACACTTGCGCAGGTGCACAATTCCAGGCAACCGCGCAAGTGGTCCTTCCGCAGGCAGCAATCTCCCAGCCCCTGCGCGCGCCTCAGGTTCAAGGCATCAAAGCGGGCTCCAGAAATCTATAAAGCCCGCCTTTCCTCGCCCGCTTTTGATTTCGATTTCCTTTTCTCTTCATACTTACCTTGTTCCGAGGAAGCCAGATCAAGAATTGGTTTCCTCAGTATGGAAGGCCTGCATTGCACATCGCGGAGTCGTTTCCATACTCCATTGCTCTTCGGGGCCATGGGGGGCGTAATTTTTGATTTCTTCCATGACTTTTCATTGTGTTGGGGGCTTGATGCCGTCTCATGAAGAAAAGTTCCAGTGTAATCGTGATGCTGCCGTGAATAAAGTGCTGTCTAAATGCTGCCCTGCATATCAAATCCCTCGATATGATGCACCAGCCGTGTCTGTATCGCGCTGTCCATCGAAGCTTGGGTACCGTACGTAGGCATGGCTGATGCTGTTGATCGTATGTGGAAGCCAAAGTTATGATGCCTGCTTGGAGGTTTGGTACATGCAAATCAGCTTGACCCTTCGCCTATCGCCTCCGCGCGCCCCAATCAATCCTCCATCTTAAGCTTTTCTCTCATGCTACATCATTAATTTCACATGAAGAGCAGTGGGCTGTAGAGTGCGTCGCTTGTCTGCTTGTCGAGCGCTTCCGTAGATGCTAGAGAGTACAAGACTTCACGCAAGGTCCTTGCGAGGCGCCGAATGCTCACCAGCCAAATGAACTACCAATATGAAGGATATGCATAAAATATCAAATAATTCATCGTCAATATCATCATCATTTCGATCTCAGTGAACCTTTCTATGTCGTCTACAGCCCACCTCCTCTAACCCGAACCTACGCCGCACCAATCAGATACCCACAATTCCTCTCTGCACGCCAGTTTAACGACCCGAAAAATCTCATGACACCACTTCCCACTCCATCCCGAGTCGACGACGACGAGACCTCACGATCGACCGCAAAATTTGGTTTCCTATAGCCGCCCATAGAGATCAATTGTTTGCTTTCTCGAGACTATAACAGCAGCAATGGCTTCTAAAATTGGCCCCAGGACCGTCAAGGACGCCACCCGCTTTACGTCCACAGTCCCCCACGCAACCTCCAAAACCGTCCAAAGAACAGCGCGCATCCCAGGCGAGACACCCGAACAGCGCGTGAGGAGACTGCGTCAGGCTCACTTGGCCGCTCAGAATGCTCAGGTTAGCAAGGCCGATAGGATTATCGATGCGGGAAGGAGATTCTTCGACGTTGCGCATCGATGGACTGTAGGAGGCATTGTGACATTCACAGGTACGCCAGTATGACGAAATAGATATTGCAGGATAGTGTGCTGATGGGGGATCAATAGTTGTCGCCGGTGTTGTCTCTGTATACTCTGTCTGGGATATGGTACAATATAACCGAGCCCGCCGCGCCGAATGGATCGAAGCCCAGAAGCGGCTCGAAGCCGACGAGCTCGCCATGGCCCGCCTTGCTTATATCAAGGGCGAAGCTACCGAGGATCAGATTCTTCTTGTCGAGGAGGCCAACCAAGCAGCCGAAGCACGAGGCGAGAAGCTACCACCCCTGCTCGCCGCTCCCGAGCACCGCACACATTTCGAGGAGAACATCAAGCCTACATTCCAGGGCAAGACCGAAGAGAGCGCTACAAAGACATCAAGTGGAAAGGGTGTGTTAGGTGTCTTCTCTGGAGTGTTAGGAGGTGGATCGAAGAAGGAAGAGGTCAAGGAAGAAGCAACACAGGGATTGGCAGAGGCACAGACACAGTTGACGAAGCTGGCCGCTGACGGCAAGGAGAAGTTGGACCAAGTGATCCAAGCGGAGCGGGAGAACCAACAAAGAGGAGGTCCTCTAGACCAGCTAGGCACACAGCCGGCGGCTTCTGGCAAGTCATGGTGGAAGTTCTGGTGAAGTGTATAAAATATAATTGGAAAGACAAACGGCTGGCAATACGAGGCATAGAAAGCGGGCTGTACGTGGTGGGAAAGAAACTAAAAAGGAGTGTATCATATGTGTAGATTGGCAGTGCATTAGACGGCGTCGGGGGACCATCTTGTATGTACCATTAAGGGGAAAACCCTACTTTACCATCTATTCAATATTAAGCGACTAAACAGTAACATAGTTCCCGAAGAGCTTGAGTGAGACATGCAGCACTCAGTCCTCCATAGCAGACTGACTCTGTTGGGACCAAGGACGAAATGAACAAGTCACTTTATGCTAGTTTAGGTCAACTCTTCCGCTGTCTTTTCTTTTATCCTAAATCTAGTCAGTCTTTAACAACGTAGTGGGCGGTTTATCGACCTTCGGGGGCAAGCGCAAGAATGATTCAAAATTTGTTTGTTCGTCTATTATACATGTACAGATAGATATACACGGTCATACACCTCTGTTCTGTTCATACACCTCATAATTTTACTTCCCTTAAGCCTTACCAGTCAACCAATCCCTCTCCTTATTCTTACCGTATCCCCCTGTTCCAGTAACAGGCAGATCACGCTTCCGCAACTCCTCCTCAATGACCTTCCATCGACCAACTGAAACCTCGCGGTCGATGGGTGTGACTCTCCTGCTGTGCACTGTGACATTTTGGAGCTTGGAGAAGCCCTTTTGCTCCTCGAGAACCTCGGCGAGCTTCTTGCCACGCTTGTTGATGGTTAGGGCGACGGTGATGAGTTCCTTGGGGGTGTTGGCTGCGGCGAGCTTCACGTCGGGGATGAAGTGGCCGGTGAGTTGGTAAAGACGCTTGCGGATCTGTATCTTGTTAGTTTAGATTCAATTGGTGATGTACGATGTACTTACAGCGAACTTGAGGTGGTCGTTACCCAGAGAGGCCTTCTTCCATGAGGGGTCCAAAGCATTAAGCATTTCCTTGGCCTCTTCGGGTGAAATCTCAACCCTCTCCTCATCAGGTCTAGCTTTCAGCTCCTCAGTAACAACTCGGAAGTGAGTGTTCAACATAGGCTGGCCATTATTCTCGAATCGAATACTGACGGCTAGTGTTCGGTCTAGGTGGGACCTCTTGCCCATAGGCCACTTCTTGGCCGCATATTCCTCAAGGAGACCTCGCTGCTGGTATGAAAGCGACTCGACCAGAGCCTGACGCAGGTAAACCTCCAACACTGCCTGATCCTGCACCTTGACTGCCCTGCCGAAACCCTGGAACTCGCTCTCCTCGCCCCAATGTCCGGGCTGCTCCCACCATGTCTTAAGAGGCTCAATTTCTTCCAAATCCTCAATTGTAGTCGCAGGGATATAATCAGTAGCGACAGACTCGACCTCCTTCTCGGTCAAGGCCTCGGAATGGGTGGGGGGCAGGACCAGGCGGGTGTTGCGAACAGCGCCAGGTCTACGGTCGCCTTGTGACGCTTCCAAAGCCTCATTAGGCAAGCTCGTAGGCTCAGGCTCCGGGCGTTGATTGTAGGGATCCTCAGCACCAGGAGCCTCGCCTTTCCACAGTTGCTTTCGGATCCATTGTGTCTTGCTATCGAGAGCGTTGACGGGGGTGGAGGTCGAGAAAGTGGCGCGGGCGACGAAGGGAACTCGGTTAACGGGGACGACGGCCGATGGTAGCGAGGCAAAAGCGCCTACTCTCGGTATTCGAGGCATTGTGAGGTGGTGAATTGGAGGGGTCCTGAGGTCGAAAAGAATCGTGATGGGGTCGTTCGTTGGAGGTACAAGTCGATATGGAACTTTTTCCAGTGTGGTGGTATTGGCCAATGGGAATGTACGAGGCTGAGGGTGGGTACTGGGGTCTGACCCACTCCATCATCAACTATCGATAGCCTCAAGTGATTGACGTGCGACCTCCCATGTCCGATAAGCAACTACGACAGCTCCATATTAGCCGAGATGGCACGAATATCGCTACTGATTCTCCTACTGGGAGCATTCATCTCGCTGGCCGCAGCATGTATGCGCGAACATACCACAACACTTTACAATAGCTAACAACTCCTAGCTGCGCCCACCTTTTGCAAATGCACATGCTTTAAGAACAGCACCATCATCCCGCTTGGTCCCAAAGACGAAACCCTCCGCCGCTCCGTCGATCTTCCAACAATCGAGCTTGAACCGCGCTCAAAGTCTAAATCATGCTCTGAGTGCACCAAGGCTTTCTGCCTTAAGCAAGGCATCGACTTCTGCAAAGACGCGACTGAGGAGGATGTCACGACTATGTGCTTCCAGCGCGACAGCAACAAGGACAAGATCATCGTCTGGGCGTTCATTGCAGGAACCCTTGGACTGCTGGGCTGGGCTGCTTTCAAGAAGGTTATGGCGCTGCGGGGGCCCACGTTTCCCCGACAGAATAGCAACTATGCTCCTATGCAAGGGAACTTCCGATAAATATATGAGTAAGGCGTGTATCGGTCTCGTCTTGGTTGAGCCAGGCACAGTTTGTCGGTTTTGGGTTTTGGGTAGAAGGGTCTTTCGGCGTTGGTTGAGATATCATCACTTTAACACGGGGTTGACCCCTATTATAGCACAGGTTAGGATCATTCATGAGTTATGCGTTAAAACCAGACCAGGCATCGTGACAATTTCAATGCAACCTATATACGCCGACTTTTTCTACCTCCTGACCTTTTCTTGCTAGGTCTAGTCATTAACTCCCAAAATCTTATACGACATTTTATCCATTTACATTCCGCTCCTCTTCACGCCACAACAACCGTTTAAGAACCGTTGACCGAGCGACGAGTGCGAACAGCGTCAGCAAGATCCTCGAGAACGGTAACGGTGTCCTCCCAGCCAATGCAAGCATCAGTGATGCTGACACCGCGCTTGAGAGCGGCGGGACCCTCAGCGGGGACCTTCTGGTTACCCTCGCCAATGTTGGACTCAATCATGACACCAACGATGGCCTTCTCGCCATCGCGGAGCTGGTCACCCACGACCTTGGCAACCTTGGGCTGGTTTCTGTGGTCCTTGGAAGAGTTTCCTGGCACGAGTTAGTATTGAGAACTTTCAATCAATCAGTCAGCAAACATACCGTGGGAGCAGTCAATCATGATAGCCTCCTTCTGCTTCTTGTCCTGGAGGACCTTCTTAGCAGCCTGGACGCTCTCCTTGTCAAAGTTGGTGCCCTTGGTTCCACCACGGAGGATAACGAAGCAGTGCTCGTTACCCTTGGTTCGGGTAATAGCAGCAAGACCCTGCTTGGTGACACCCATGAAATGGTGCTGAGCAGCGGCGGCACCAATAGCGTCAATGGCAACACCAAGGCTGCCGTCGGTACCGTTCTTGAAGCCGACGGGGAAAGAGAGACCAGAGGCAAGCTCACGGTGAAGTTGAGACTCGGTGGTACGGGCACCAATAGCACCAACGGAGATACAGTCGGCAAGGAACTGAGGAGAGATGGTGTCGAGCATCTCAGTGGCAATGGGGAGACCCTTGCTGGTGAGGTCAACGAAAAGCTGGCGAGAAACACGGAGACCCTTGTTGATTTTGAAGGAGTTGTCGATATCGGGGTCGTTGATGAGACCCTTCCAGCCAACGGTTGTTCGGGGCTTCTCGAGGTAGGCGCGCATCACAATGCAGAGATCGTTGGAGAGTCTGTCGGAGACCTCCTTGAGTCGGGAAGCATATTCCTGGGCAGTAGCGGGGTCGTGGATGGAACAAGGACCGACAACGACGAGAAGTCTGTCGCTCTGGCCGAGGACGATGTCGGCAGCATCTTGACGACCCTTGACAACGGTGTTGGTGGCCTTCTCGGGGAGAGGGATTTCGGAGGTGAGAAGCTGGGGAGGGATCAGAGGATCCTGTCCGAGGACTGGTCCATGTTAGTCAATGGACTTTATGCGTCGGCGTATGAGTTTGGAGGCGGGAGGACTGCGACAATGCGCAATGGCTATTCACAAGCCAATACAGGGCTGACAAGCTTGCTCATGAGAGGTATCGCCACGTTGTATCATGAGTCCTCCGCACAATTCCACCACAGCTTTAACAACGCAGCAATTCAATGGCAAAAGACTAACCTCTGGTGTCATCGGCGGCAATGGTGACCATATCGACGGCTGAAGGCATTGTGAATATGTGAGCTGAGATGTTCTTGTTCTTGTTCTTGTTGCAACTAGAAATTTTGATATGGAGGGGTCCGATTTAGATTTACCTTTGAGCGGGTAGTGGTAGTTATTTAGTGTGTAGCTCCACGGAGTAGGCGATGAATGGGTGACTCAAAGTAAACTTTCAAGACAAACGCCACAAGAAGATATTCGGGTTGATGCGAACAAGAAGATGTTGTTGAGATATCAGCCCAAGCAAGTAGTAGACACACTTTTTTTTTTTTCTGCTCGTCTACCTTAGGGTGACTCAAAAGTTCTGGATGCTGCTCAGCCCAAGGCCACAGGGTAGCACCACACCGGAGGAGCTTCGGAGGGGAACCCCACCGAGGGGTCAAGGGCGGTTTTTTGCAGGGGAGTCGTATGCAAAATACATTGGATTGACTACGTCAGGGTTCTAGAATTTTACAATTATCAATGGTCTAAGCTCAATTGGCTCCGGTTTGGGTCCGTAGTGACAATTTCTCGGTTACGCGAGGCAAAAGAAAATAGTCGAGTAGACGACTTTATATCTGACATGTGGACGGCTTGAAGCCATATACACTCCGTACATACATATACGGACGGGCATACCGCCTATGTCGGAGGCTTGAAGTTACTGTTACTACTACAGTAGTGAAGCTGCATGCAAGGAACGGGTGATCACTTTTACCGCCCTCTGTTCTACCAATTCCGTCCGAAAGTGCAACCTTCTCAAAGCTGTGGGAGGTCATCATGCCGTCGCTTCACTGTCGTATTGCATTAGCCTTCTCTTAAGTCAGTAAGGGCTCGAGCATATTGAGGCCATTCCGTCGAGTCCAGTCAATCCAGTAGCAATTGACCAACCACTGAGTACATATTCACCACCCTTTCTTGACTCCAGTCTCCAGTCTCCAGATCTCTCAATCTTGATCACGGTCACGCCGTTCGGTCTTACGGAGTAGCAATAATTTCTGATCCGGGGTCCAAGGGTCTGATCTAGGAAACTAGGGTAATCAAGTAGTGTCACTGAGCACCACTATTCTCCCTACCAATAGACGCGTCTCGGAAAACAACGTGAGATAACATACGATAATCAATCGCATCCCTTGTGAAGTAATATGAGCAATTGGTCTTTATGGGAGAAAAGTGGGATAAGGGAGAAGGTTTCTGGTGACGTCGGTATGCAAGAATATTTGTGACAGGGTCTCTTTGGTATCGTGGCGGATTGCAAATCTCCCCACGTTTAGGAGTTCATCAGTTGCACAGAGGAATGTGTGTCGCCAAAGAAAGGGGGGGTAATGAACCACCAAAACATGGGAAATTACGTGGGGGAACGGACTTGAAATAAACAATGCTACTACGAACATATCGTGTTACAAACAGGAAAAGAGTTTGTATATGTTACTGTATGTCCTTTAGAACGGTTCTTGATGAGCACAACACTACCCTACAGCACAGACCGGAAGGTCATTGACCGAGGACTAAGGGATCTGATCTGAGCCAAGTACAGAAGTTGTCTCAGAATGTCCGAACCAAGATCAACAAGACAAGACAAGCCCGTTGCAACGTCTCAGAAAGAAGTCGTGTCCTACCTCGACGGAAAGACGGAAATCGAATAAGCGAAACACGACTGAAACCTAGACCTAGACATTCAAGTTCCGTTGAACAACACAACATGTCGACTCAACTCTCACAAATTCTTGTCAAACGTAGTAGTGAACCGCGTTGCGTCTGAGGACTACAGTAGGAGCCTCGTACTGCGGATCTGTTGGTCCGTGATACCCTTGTAGTTAGTCCAGGCTGTCCACTCAGCCCAGCCCAGCCAAGCCTAGCCCGGCCTCTTGACTTTCTCGTGATTAACCATGAGCATGAGCATGATGGGCATGATGAGCATAGGTACTGTAGCATAGCATGACTGGCATGATGAGCATAGGTACTGTAGCATAGCATGACTGTCAAGGGTCAATTAGATCATCGTTTCTCCTCCATCAAGGGATCGCTCATATATGGACATTCGGGTTCTCGGCGATCCCCACGACGGAGCCGAGACTGAAAGGAATCCGATCGACTGGTGAAGTGAAGCGAATGCGCGCCATGGCTTGGTCTGGTCTGGTTTGGACCTTGGTCTCCATTCACAAACTTTGGCCTTGCCATTTCCTGTCTTCATTCACTGAGAACCAACCCAACCAACCCCTTTCCTCCTTGACTGTGACGTTCTTTCTCTTGATTCAATCCTTTTTCTCTTGTTCAGCTTTTGATAAGCTTTTCGTCGTCGTTTCACTCTACTGCTCCAATCGTCAATTGCTGTGCTGTGCATCATTCGTTTCCTTTTCTTTGTTTACTTTCATCCGATATTTACATTCACATTTACCTACTTACCAGTGCCAGTCTCGCTTCACCAACACCGAGACAAGACCCTCAAATACCTTGAATGATAACCCAAGACATTATAGACCGCCCTACTACATATTTCCCCGCTCTTTCCAATTGTCTCACTACTTTTGTTCTTTTTGCCTGATTTGCTGTTGGTCCGTCATCTCTTGCATCGCACCTCCTCAAGTGACAGCCAGCCCCAAAAAGAGCACCCCCAGCCTCTCTCCTCACTGCCTGCCTGCACTGGCCCCTCCACTGTTGGCTTACTGCCTGCGTTCCAAGCTTCCCTCCGATCCACTACTACCTGCCGTGGCTGCGTGGCTTCCTTCCCTGACCGACGACAGGCCGCCACTTCCTCGTGAACTCAACTCTAACGATCGGGACCCTCAACTCTCTTTCTACTTTGACCAACCCAACCCAACCTCTTACACTTGGATCTGTCATTGACGTTTATATCCGTTCATCCAATATTTTGTCCACAACATCAACATCAGGTCCGATACATCTTGATCTGATCCCGCCCATCACATTACTGTACTCTATTGCATCGTCTTGCATCGGAATCGGATACCCCCGCTGTAACGCTACTGGTTACTGGTTACTGCACACTGTACCACGACTTTCCCGGGACCTTTTGTATCCACCCGCATCAATACGCAGGGTCTGGTACTAAACGACGACCGACATCTTCAATACGGAACTAATCCAGATCTTTCAAAGTGCTGGGCAGCAAATTCTCTGACAAACCGGCTACGACGACAAGATGTTCGCCCAGCAGCATGCCAGTTTTGAGCAGCGCAAGCGAGGCCGGGAAGACGATGAACTTGCTGCGAACGGCATGAGCTTCGGTGAGCACCGAAATGTAAGTCATGACAGCCTAGGCACCAAGCCTAAGAGACAAAATACTTTAGCCACTTTATGCCAGCTTAGACTAGCAGTTAGGCCATTTTATTTGTTTGCTCTCCTAAGCTTTAGAGAATAGTACTGACTTTATGAAGAAACGACTGCAGTGTCTCCCCCTCCGTGCGCTCCCTCGAACCTCCTCGGCGTCACAGGACCAAGGATATTCCGATATGAATATGATGCAAGCGCAAACACAACAAGGATCGGACCGATTGAGTATGATGCAGATGGAGACCGACTGTAATTCCAACGGGCGCATGCCTACACCCATTCAGCCCAGCTTTGCCGCCCAGGTTAGAGGCCAGCAGGCTCATGGCCCTAACGGCGTCGCCAATCTTGGCCACCAAAACACCGGCTTCCACGAGGACCAGAGCGTCCCACGAACAATGGCTGGAGGATGGCAAGCCGCACAGAATGAACGACGCCTCCCATCTCCCATCTGTGAAGATGACAATACCATGGCATGCGAACCCATCACCCCTGTCAACAATCGATTCGACGCCAGCGTTCATGTATCCCCAGGGATGGAACATCCCAACGTGAGAGTCGAGCCGTCACCTCCTCATGATGTCGAGCATCATATGATGGATGTAGAAGAACCTCACGAGAGCGACCCTTCTCCTCCTCGGAGAGGTCACATACGCAGTCGACACACGGTTAACAACTGGACTTGGCAGCCCGGCATGAAGAAGAGCTTCAGCATAGGATTCCGCTCAGACTGTGAGAAGTGCCGGTTGAAGGTCCCGGGTCACTTCAATCACATTATCGTCTCTTAGGACGACGACGACCGGACGATTATTGTGGACCCTAAGGTTTACCCTTCTCTTTAGGATATTGTCGTAAGACCACTAAATCGCAAGGGCAAGAAGAGATTCTTTTTCAATTAGCTTACTATTTTATATCTTGTTAGGCGTTATTAGGGATAGGAGCGGTATCATTAGCGAGGTATTTGAACCCAGGCAACACAGGGTACCTATTATTAGATTAATTGATCATTATGAACCTACAAGACGAAATCTCAGATCATAAGAGTGCAATTCTCGTGCGTTGTTACAAGTTTATTCATTCATATGCAATCATTGTCGCAAAACTCCCGGTTCTATGCAATATTTTACAGGTACTTGTTCTGGGCAAGCCACTGCTTGACGTCCTCCTTATCTCTGGCGAGCCAGTTTTGCTTGGCCTTCATAGCATCAAGACTCTGAGCCAACTCAAGCTCGAATCCCTTGTTGCCCTTCTCCTCGAAGAAACTCTTGACGTCGTCGATCTGGTCGGCGTGTGTGAATGAGCTTGTTGAGATGGCCACCATGTCACCGAGGAGTGACATGCCAGGAGGAAGTCTCTTGGTGAGAACATCCCAGTTCTCCTTGACCCATCCCCAAAGAGCCAGGACACCTTCCTTGTGAGCGCGAAGGCCGGCAAGAGGCATGTAGATATCCTGGGTCTTGACGTTGTCGCTCAGAGTGTACGCCAGAGTTCGCTTGATAAGTTCAGGATCCTTAGCAAAGCCGAGAGATCGAAGAGCGGTGTTTCGCTCGCTGCTCTGCTTGGCAGTCTCGTACTCCTTGAGAACAGCGTTGTACTCGGTCTCGCCACCGTAGGTCAGCACAACTCCAAACACGCTGGATCGGAGGTTGGGCTGGACGGCCTCGCGGTCGCCGCTGATGAACTTCTCGAACAGCTCAAAGGCCGCCTTCTTGGCAGACTCGTCCTCGACAATGGCGGCCTTACCGAACATCAGTGCCTTGAAGCGCTGAGCGGTAAAGTCATCAGAGCTTGAGATATTCCAGCCGATCTCATTGGCCTTCTTACTGACCAAGTCTCGCTGGAAAGCCTTGAGAGCCTTGTTCACGTCGTCTTCCTCGAAGATCCAAGCGTCCCGAAGAGAAGCAACACGGAGGGTAATCTCGTCCCAGACAATGAACTCATCTTCGGAGTCAAAGCCCTGGAGGAGAGATAGCAAGCCAGACGTCTTTTGGTAACCAGCAGCGGCAAGAGCACCAGCATCGGCGATCATGCCAGCTCTGTCCTCAACACCCAAGAGTCCAGCCTTGGCGTTCTGTCCAAGTCTCTGGAGTCGCTCGCTAGTGTAGGAAGTACGGTAGATACCAGAGTGACCAGAGTTAACCTTGTAGAAGTCAAAGTCAGGCACCTTGAAGTCGGCCTCACGGACGTTGAGCGCAAGGTCTTCTTGGATACCGTCCTTTGTTCGAAGGTTGAGGAACACGGGGTAAAGGACTTCATCTTCTTCAGGCTTGACATCTGCCGTTCTAAGGAAGCGGTTTTGCTTGACGTGGATTGTGCCCTTTGACTCATCCTCGGTGACGGCTACAACAGGGTAACCGACCTTCTTGGTCCAGATGTCTGCAACACGCTCGACATCCTTACCACTGGCCTCGCTGAGAGCAGCCCAAAGGTCAGTTGTCTCAGTGTTGCCGTAGGCATGTCGGTCAAGGTAGATGCGGACACCCTTCAGGAAGACGTCCTCGCCCAAGTACTTGGAGATCATGCGAAGGACACAAGAGCCCTTCTCGTATGAGATGGCATCGAAGATCTGGTTGACCTCGTCCGCACGCTTGACAGGCACCTCGATGGGGTGAGAGCTGCGCAGAGAGTCAAGACCCAGAGCGGATCGCAGATCCTCGGTGACATAGCCTTCCCAAATTCTCCACTCGGGGTAGAAAGCGTTGGAAGAGTACCACGACATCCATGTAGCAAATCCTTCCTTTAGCCACAAACCATCCCAGAAGTCCATTGTGACCAGGTTACCAAACCATTGGTGAGCAAGCTCGTGCTGGACAACCTCAGCGACACGCTTCTTGGTAACAGCACTGCTTGTCTTCTCGTCTAGGAGAAGGTCGACAACTCGATATGTGATAAGACCCCAGTTCTCCATGGCTCCGGCGGCGAAATCAGGAATGGCAACCATATCCATCTTGGGAAGGGGATACTGGGATCCGAACTGCTCCTCGTAGAAACTGAGGGTTCGTGCGCCCAATTCAGCCGAGAAGACGGCATGATCGAGATCCTGATCGGGGGTACACCACACTCGGATGGGGACTCGGAAGTTGTTGGTCTCGTAGTGCTTGAGGTCTCCGATGATGAAGGCCAAGAGGTAGGTAGACATGATGGGTGTCTTGTTGTATGTGATGGCCTTACTCTTCTTTCCAGTAACCTTGGAGTCAACCTCCTTTTCGGAAGCAACATCCATGTTGCCCAGGCAGACCAAGTCCTTGTCAGCAATCAAAGTGACGGTGAATGTCGCCTTGAGAGCAGGCTCGTCGAGACAGGGGAATGCTCGGCGAGCATCAGTAGCCTCGAATTGGGTGGTGGCGATGTACTTTGTGTTACCCTGCTCGTCCTTGTATGAAGATCGGTAGAAGCCAGCCATATCATCGTTGAGAATACCGGTGAAGCGCTGGGTCAGCCTAGCCTTCTGACCCGCAGGAATTGTCTTATCGAAGGTGATGGTTGTGGTCTGGGAGTCCTTGTCGTAGTCGAGAGTGGGGGAGGAGCTGATGGTAGCACCATTGGCCTCGACCAGAGTCTCGTGGATCTCGAGGTCTACTGTGTTGAGAGCAATGGATGTGGAATCCTCGACAACGTCGAAGTCGATGACGACGGTACCTTCATATTTGAAGGTCTCAAAGTTGGGCTCGAGTGTAAGATCGTAGTGCAGAGGCTTGACGTTCTTGGGGAGGACCTGGCGACCTCGACGAACGTCGAGGCTTGCGCTGGTAACGTCCTCACCGTTGCGAAGCATGGCGCGTCGACAAGAGCAGTTGCGACGGGATATGAGAGAGGATGTGACTTTGGAGTCGCGAATGGAAGGTCGAGAGAGTGAGGGTCGAGAGAGTTTAGGTCGATACGAAGCTGTCACAGAGTTATTTGAAAGGAGATATGAGGATTGAGAAGTATGAAGAGGTCGGGTTGTTGTAGTAGTTGTTATAGAAGATCGAAAAGCTGACAGAGAGCTGGGTCTAGCTCCTAAGCTGATGCGGGGGAGGGGTCGTGAAAGGTGGAAGGTACGGGTCATCGGGTTCCTGCCTCCGATAGTGGTCAGAGACAGAGACTTGGGCTGACCGCCCAAGGCCCGTCGCAGACCGAAAGACATTAATTGAGGCTTCATTGAATCATTGGCTCTTCTATGAGACGTTATGATTCATGGCGGTGACGACCGACGTTACACTTGTTCCTGACAATGCAATGTGATTGTTCGGAAGATTTCGTTGCAACCCTGAGTCTGAGTCTGGAAAGCTTGGGCCCGCCAAGTCTGGTTATGCGCCTAAGTTGACTGACCAATGGCGTCTTGCAGAGCAAAACACCAACAGACAAGTACCTAGACTTCTTGATTCATCCGGACTTTATCATAATAATTCAGTCTTTATGATAAAAGAGATACTAAGACTTATGATCACTTTCATAAACTTAGATTGCTTGTGGGTCTGTCATGTTGATCATACATTCTTTGACTCGTTTCTGTATAACTAACCCCCGATCCTCTTCAGATCCCCAACGCCTCTCTACGACTCTTACTGTTAACATCAAGATACGGCGCTTCTCCTAGACTTGCAACTCTATCTCCCGAGCGGCTAGCATTATAGTCATAAGTTGCGCAGTGAAAGGTCGATCTATTATCCCAGATCGCGCAGTCATTCTTGCTCCATCGGTATCGAACCTGAGCATCGTGATTCTGTGTCACCAAGTTGAAAAGATAAGCGAGAAGCGTATCGCTCTCATCTCTCGATAGTCCGTTGATACGCTTGGTAAAACCCTTGTTAACAAACACCGACTTCCAGCCTGTCACTGGGTTTGTTCTGATGAGAGGGTGAACAGCTGTGAGGTTCTCGCCTTGATTCAGAGGAGAACCTCGAATGCCTTTGCGGATAGGGTTGCCTAGACGGCGGGCTTCATCGTGGAAGAATGATGCATCATGGGTTGCGGTGAGACCTTCGAGGAATTTCTTCATTGGGTCGGAGAGTCTGTCGTAGACCTCATATCCTGATGCCCAGAGCTGACCGAGTTAGCTGTATACAAGCAAAACCAGGCGCCAAAGTAACACAGGCTACTTCATCGTTGCTAGCCCGGTGTGAGTGGCAGACATACCGTGTCACCACCTGTTGCTGGTAGTGTGTGGATCTTGAGCATGGCATAGTCTGAGGGAACCTTTTCGAAAGTACTTGGCATGGTCAGCATTCTCCAGGAAAGAGCCTGCGAGTTTAGGTAGACGTACATATCAGAGTGCCAGCCGGCGCTCGCGAATCGGCTCACATCGCTCAACTGATGTGTCAAGCCACCACCCTTCTTCTGCTTCTCACTCGAGATAACACTAATCTGATCACCAAGCTCTGATCCCTCCTCTGTAAGCGGATGGACGTGTAGTCCTGAAGTTGAAGGACATCCAGCGAGGTCTGTGAGTCGCAGCATAAAGTCCTTCATCTCGTTGGGGGTAACATCTTGATCCTTCAGAAAGACAACACCACGCTGGGAAATTGTGACAGCAAGGTCTCGAATGTGAATATCATCCCATTTCAGCAGGTCCCGAATTTGAAGACCGTTGAATTCACGGCCGATGACTGGGGTGACGTCAAATTGGGAGTAGTTGTCCAAACTCCCCGTGTAAGTCAAGGGTCCGTCTAGTCGGGGTCTGCTTTGGGCATTTCCGCCGACGATATGACTAGGGAGGGTCTCGACCTCAGCTGAAGGCATGATGCAATATAGGATTATGATTGAACAATATTCTCAATTGACCGAGAAACTGAAGTGAGAGGCGAATGCGAGACAATTATGTGAAGCTGCACTTTATCCCGGAGACTCTTTCGGAGGAATCAATACACTCATAAATAATAGCCAAGACCCGGTATTTCGGAAACCAGTCTAACCCCAGATTAAAGCCTCGGACCGTTCTGAGCCAAACGTACAGCATCAAATCACGACGCGATGCAACTCCCCGCACTTTAAGACGACATCGAGACTAACAATCACCTAATGACATGCTTATGCGTAGAGGGAGAATTTCTCGGAGAATCTACCCCAGCAATCAAAGAGGGGGCATAACCAATCCTATGTTTCGAATGCCCTGTCAGATGGTCAAGGACTCTACACTTGGCGGATTAATGGCCCTGTACTATGAGACTCGAGGTTACCACTTCTGGCTTCATGTCCTTATGGCGTGCGCGATCGCGCCACATGAGCTAAGGGGGACTATAGTGAATTTGTATGTATCCCGGAGACTCTTTCGGTAGGTAGTATGGACTATTATGTTTAAGGTCAAAGTGTAGATGTCGTTATATATCTTGACCGAAACCCCGAGTTTGTAGATCAACAGCGAGCACTTGACTCTAGACAAACCATTGAGATTCTGAGAAACTCAATTGGGTCATAGCCTGTATTTAAACATGGGCAATCCGGATATCGAGTCGACCTCTGCGGTTGCTGCGCGCACGTCGGTGGATCATATCGATAAGTCGCAAGTCGGAGTCGGCCGAGCTGAACTGAGCCATGCGCTACCACCACACAGCGACTACGAAGGCGGCCATCGGTGGGATCCCTCGGCTACTTGGACCGCCGAAGAAGAGAAGAGAGCTGTTCGAAAGACCGATTTGAAGCTTTTGAGTTGGCTGTGTCTTATGGTACGTACCTTTCTCTCGAAGACCGGGTGTTGTACGAGGCCACCCCAGCCCACCTCAACACCGCGAGAGTACAGAGAAACAAAAGACGATAGATTATTCAATTACTTACATGATATAACAGTTCTTCGGTCTCCAATTGGATAGAGGTCGGTTCACTCTGAATGTCTTTATTACACGTTGTTAATGCGGAACAGGTAACATCAGCAATGCCCTGGTAGACGACCTTCTCCCCGACCTTGGGTTGACGACTGACGACTACAACAACGGAACGACGATCCAGGTCTTGTGTTTCTTGCTCGCCGAGTTCCCTGTTATTTTCCTCACTAAGCGCTATGGATTCAAGACCGTGCTGCCCACGCTCATGGTGTGCTGGGGTCTTGTGTCGACTTTCCAGGCCTTCATGACCGGACGAGCTGCTTTCTATGTTACTCGCGCTCTGATCGGTACCTTTGAGGGCGGTTTCATCCCTGGTGTTATTCTCATGGCGACATACTTCTATACCTCGCGAGAGTTGTCGATTCGACTTGCTGCTTTCTGGTCTACTTTGAACGTCGCCCGTGTCATCTCAGCTCTTTTGGCTGCCGGTTTACTCGAAATGCGAGGTATCAACGGTCATCCTGGATGGTTCTGGCTCTTGCTTCTCGAGGGTCTTCTCACGGTTGTTATCGGACTTGTCTCGATGGTGTATCTTCCAACCTCACCCACGGGCACAAAGACTCCCATCTGGCGCAAATCCTGGTATACCGAACGCGAAGAGGTCATTATGATCAACCGAATTCTCCGAGATGACCCTGCCAAGGGCCTTACGGCGCTGAAGGAGCCAGCCACATGGAAGGACGTCAAGGCCGCATGGGGCGATCCATCTCTTTGGGGTCTCTACTTCATCGGTGTTATTGCATACATCCCTGCGGCGCCTGTTCAGGCTTACTTGAGTTTGACTCTGAAGAGAGTCGGAAACTTCAGCACCTTGGCCAGCAACCTTCTCACTGCACCTTCTGCAGCTCTTCAGATCATCACTATGCTTGCGCTTGCCTACAGCTCCGAATATTTCAACGAACGAGCCTTTCATTGTTTGTTCGGAGAGATATGGAATTTGCCGCTACTGACAGCTCTCCTGACAATTCCTGATCAAGGTCGTGAATGGGGTCGGTTCTCGATCATCACCCTGATCTCAGGATACCCATACTTCCACCCTCTCGTATCTTCCTGGATCTCAGAGAACTCATTTGACGTCAAGAAAAGAGCCATCGCAGCGGCTTCCTATAACGTATTGGTTCAAGTGTAAGTAAACGCTCTTTTGTTGATTGAACAAGTGCTAATAAAACACAGTGGAAGTGTTATCTCGAGCCAGATCTACCGAAAGGAGGACGGAGATTACTTCAAGAACGGAAACAAGGTCTTGATTTCGATTCTTTGTCTCTCAGTTGTTGTGTTTATTGTTCAAAGACAGTGGCTTGTGTACTTGAACAAGAAGAAGGTCGAGCAATGGGAACAGATGACCCCGGAGCAGCAACTCGAGTACCAGACGGACAAGGAGCAACGAGAAATTGACGGCAACAAGCGACTGGATTTCCGATTTGCTTATTAAGTTAATCGAAGGATGCAATTTTAATTCGACGCAGATGGATCTGATCGGAGGCGGTAGTTTTGCGTGTGAGGATATACTCAAAAGATATCTGGGTTTGACCGATCTCCTCGCACACAAAGCATGCCTTAGTCTCCGGTTTGACCCAAGTTGGGGATCACATAAATAATAATGAATGAGGATTTTAAATTAGTTATTCAATCAAGCTCTGCTGTGATTCAACTCGATTGCAATGATGGCAGATCCATTTCGCCATGAGCTGATCTCTTTGATGCCCCAGCTGTGTATATCCTGCACCTATTTCGTAAAATCATCATAAGAATTCACATATGTTAGTATAGTCTTAGGATAGAAGGTATCCATTTTCATCTATTAGGCTTCTCCCTAACTATGTGATTGAAAGTGCCGAGCTGGGGCATCAAAGAAAGATATGGGCCCTGGATTTAAAGTTTCGTTTCTTACAGATTCTGGCATCTATTCCCGCTGGTTTCGGACGAGTTTCCATTCAAGGTCGTGCAAGGACCGTTTTCATGGATTGGTAGGTGGCTGATTTTGGTGAAGCTCGTGTTACTGGTTCTCTCAAATGGAAAAATTAGTCATCCACCAGCCTGCAGCCATCGCGAAAAAGTCAATGTCTCAAAGGCCAAAGTCAATTCTTTTCAACACCTACGCGTCTTGTTGACCCTCCTCTTCTTGTCTATCGTCCTGTTTAAATAACACTGCGATCTCTATCTTGCGCTAGTTCTCAATCTACTCACTAACGTACCCACGATCTCCATCTCACGCTAACCGCCCATCTACTATCTACCACAACCACCAACTCACAATATGGGTGTTCTCGGACTTGTTACAACCGGCTTCGTCGGCGCCCTTCACAGCTACATCCTGTGGCTAGAGATGTTTGCTTGGACTTCTCCTCGCGGTAGAAGGACCTTCAAGCTCACACCCGAGTTCGCGGAGCAGACCAAGACCATGGCTGCGAACCAGGGCTTGTACAACGGTTTCCTCTCAGCTGGACTGATCTGGTCGCTTCTTCACCCGAACCCTGTGTTTGCGAAGCAGCTGCAGGTGTTCTTCAACGGTTGCGTCGTACTTGCGGGCGCTTATGGTGGTGCGACAGCCAACAAGCGTATTCTTTACGTTCAGGCTGCCCCGGCTGCCGTTGCTCTTGGACTTGTTCTTTTGGGAATGTAGATATGTATGTGAAGCGGAATGATTCCGGCATGTTCTAGACGTTGTTGCTGACCTGCCTTGCAGTATGTAGTAATACTATCACATTATCTGTCTTGGCTGATCTTCTGTCATCTATACGACTAAACAAGCGACTCTCTTGACTCAGCAGATCATTTCTTTCTCAGTCTCGAAATTAAGCATTAATTCAGGAATGATGTCTCTACAACCTTCTAGTTTGAGACATCTGAAAGATGTGTGACATGGCGAGTGTTGACCCGCGAGTTGGACCCCAGCTTGAGATAGTCCTACAGACCATGACCAGCTTCCCGATTCTTTGAATGCGTATGACTTTGAACACCATCAACGATTCATGCTCAAAGACGGGTTCATCCGTCTGCGGTGTTCTTCGGGATTAGGGATTGTATGCGTTCTTTTTGTTTTACAGGGTTCTTTGTGATACCACACGGCGGTTGGTTATACAAACCGGTTCCATGGAAAGTCAGCAACGGCCTTGTAAGCCACTGGCTACTCAATATAAACTTCTAGAACGAAACTGGCTTCGGCTTTTGGTCTCGAAAAGAAGCCATTATTCAGGTGACGTAATGATGAGAACTTTGGGTCTTGCCTATTGGCAGTCCAGACCTTCCAACAGCTAACAAATCAATCCAAAACCACTCATAATCATCGGGCGACCTTGAAAGCAATGCATACAACACATACCTGAGCTATCAATGACGATCGCCAGATGCCGCATAGCCGAACTTCACTTATACGGGAATAACCAACTTTTGTGTTTGCTTCTCGGTTCTGACGGATAGGATGTCAGCCTTCGGCACCGCCCTCCAGTAAACCGATGAACCTTATGCAGCATAGCTCGACCCTGGAGCTGCTCGCATTGGATGCTTCTCCAAAAGTCCTCGCCGGTTCGGTAACGAAACACCAACTTCTCTGCAAACTCTCCTCTCCCGGTGTGAGCGGGAGGGGATGTGATCACTGCAGATCTCGAGCTTTCTATTCTTAACACCACTCAATTGCTGCTCGGAACAGTCGGCCATGACGGAAAACCGCTCGCATGTCATAGAGTCGGTGGACTGTTGTCGCGAACGCGAGGGAGATACTGCTGTGTGGTTGCAATGCCGAGTTACCACGAGAGGGAGCTATCTGAATGAGGAAACAAGCTATCTGCGAACACAATAAATACAGCTTGAGGCGCCTACTGGAACAAGCTGATCTGAAGTGTGTTGTGTTCGCATGTTTATTCACTGAATTAGCACGCGCACATAGATTTCTCTATTAACTTTTACAACTCTTTATCAGCCATGTCGAAGCTATTCCATCGTCGCAAGAGGAATGATGATGATGATGTGGAATCCAATGCTGGAAGACGAGCTTCTCGCGCCTCCAAAGGCCGGGCTGGCTCTATCTTCCCAGACCCTAACCTCGACGAGTATCCCGCTCTCGACCACTACATCAGCAACTACCGCGAAGATCGTCGCCGAAGCGTAGCGGACTCAGAAGCTGGAAAAGGCAAGAAGAAGCATTGGTGGAGCTTTGGTAGTAGTGGCTCTGACGAGCAAGATCAATCCACTGGCAAAGCCGGAGTTTCTGAATCATGGCTTGAGACAGATCTGAGGGCTGGATTATCCTCTGATGAGGTTGAGAAGCGAAGAAAGGTCACTGGGTGGAACGAACTTACCTCCGAGAAGGAGAATATGTTTGCCAAGTTCCTGGGCTTCTTCACTGGTCCTATTCTCTATGGTGAGCTACACTCCTTCATGACTCCGATTGAGAAAACATTAACCAAGTGCTATAGTTATGGAAGTCGCTGCTTTACTCGCGGTGGGATTGGGCGACTGGGTCGACTTTGGAGTCATTGTTGGAATCCTCATGCTCAACGCCTTTGTAGGCTGTAAGTTCTCCTCAACTCAACCCCCCCACGCGACCAATTCTAATTACTATCTAGTCATCCAAGAGAAACAAGCTGCAGATATCGTAGCGAGTCTGAAGGGAGATATTGCTATGCGATGTACCGTTGTCCGCGATAGCGTTGAGCAAGAGATTCCAGCTCGAGAGCTGGTACCTGGCGACATTCTCCTCATCGAAGAAGGTGGCACAGTTGCCGCAGACGCTCGACTCATCTGCGACTACACCCGACCGGAAGACTTTGAGCTCTTCAAGCGCCTCAGAGCTGAGGACAAGTTGGACCGAAGTGATGAAGAAGATGATATGGCCGATGGCCCGGATGACGCCAATGGTGATGCAAAGCATGTAGATGGCGAAAGCAAGGAAGACGGTCGTCCACACACCCACGGCAATGAACCTCTAGACCACCGGAGCCGTCCTATCGCCGCTGTTGATCAATCTTCTATCACAGGAGAGTCCCTCGCTGTTGAGAAATACCTGGGTGACAAGGTCTACTACACAACTGGCTGCAAGAGAGGAAAGGCGTTTGGCTTGGTAGAAGCATCT
Source organism: Fusarium caatingaense (assembly GCA_013624355.1). NCBI lineage: Eukaryota > Fungi > Ascomycota > Sordariomycetes > Hypocreales > Nectriaceae > Fusarium > Fusarium caatingaense. Next base: position 53,646 of record JABKKP010000139.1, read on the forward strand.
GCCAGAGACTCTTTCGTCGGACGTACAGCTGATCTCGTTCAAGGCGCGAAGGATCAAGGTCACTTCAAGGCTATCATGAACAACATCGGTACCACACTTCTGGTCTTGGTCATGTTCTGGATCTTGATTGCCTGGATTGGTGGCTTCTTCCATCACATCGGTGTTACAGCTCCTGGATCTCAGAACTTGTTGCATTATGCACTTGTTCTTCTCATCGTTGGTGTTCCTGTCGGTTTACCTGTCGTCACCACGACTACACTTGCTGTAGGAGCCGCCTACTTGGCTAAGCAGAAAGCCATCGTGCAAAAGCTCACGGCTATTGAATCTCTCGCTGGTGTCGATATCCTGTGCTCTGATAAGACCGGTACTTTGACGGCCAACAAGCTCTCTATCCGAGATCCCTTCGTCGCTGAAGGAGAAGACGTCAACTGGATGATGGCATGTGCAGCGCTTGCCTCAAGTCACAACCTGAAGACGCTGGATCCTATTGACAAGGTCACCATTCTTACACTCAAGCGTTACCCCGAAGCCCGAGAGATCCTCAAGCAGGGCTGGGTAACCGAGTCCTTCACACCCTTTGATCCCGTCTCCAAGCGAATCACCGCTGTGTGCCGCCTCGGCAACGACAAATTTATCTGCGCAAAGGGTGCACCAAAGGCCATTCTCAAGCTCCTGGGACCTGGATCAGAGCATCTCAGTGAGCTTTACAGGGAAAAGGCTCAAGATTTTGCTCGTCGCGGCTTCCGATCTCTTGGTGTTGCGTACAAGAAGAACGACGGCGATTGGATTCTTTTGGGTTTGCTGTCTATGTTCGATCCACCTCGTGAGGATACAGCTCAGACGATCATCGAAGCCGGACATCTTGGTGTCCCTGTCAAGATGCTAACAGGAGATGCCATCGCTATCGCCAAGGAAACCTGCAAGATGCTGTCGCTGGGCACAAAGGTGTACAACTCGGATCGTCTTATCCACGGTGGATTATCTGGAAGTGTGCAGCATGACTTTGTCGAACGCGCAGACGGCTTTGCTGAAGTCTTCCCCGAGCATAAATACACTGTGGTCGAGATGCTACAGCAGAGAGGTCATCTCACAGCCATGACTGGTGATGGTGTTAACGATGCTCCATCTCTGAAGAAAGCCGACTGTGGTATTGCTGTCGAAGGCGCTTCGGAAGCTGCGCAAGCGGCAGCTGATATTGTCTTCCTCGCGCCGGGTCTCAGTACAATTGTGCTGGCTATCAAGACAGCCCGTCAGATCTTTGCGAGAATGAAGTCGTATATCCGTGAGTATAACCCCTTCTAAATATACGAACCTGACTAACTTTATTAAGAATACCGTATCGCGCTTTGCCTGCACCTCGAGATCTACCTCACGCTCTCCATGATCATCCTCAACGAGACCATCCGCGTCGACCTGATTGTCTTGTAAGTCTGTAATTCTCTCGACTCACTAAAATAGAGGCTAATCAAAGGCAAAGTTTGGCGTTATTTGCAGATCTTGCAACTGTAGCTGTAGCTTACGATAATGCGCATTGGGAACCTAGACCTGTAGAATGGCAGCTGCCAAAGATTTGTAAGTCGGCCACACTGCAACACATACCAGAAACTAACCACAACAGGGATCATGAGTGTTATCCTAGGCGTTCTTCTAGCCCTTGGAACCTGGGTTATCCGTGGAACCATGTTCCTCCCCAACGGCGGCATAGTCCAGAACTTCGGCAGCGTCCAAGAAATCCTCTTCCTCGAAGTCGCCCTCACAGAGAACTGGCTCATCTTCGTCACCCGCGGCGGCAAGACCTGGCCATCATGGCAACTCGTCGGTGCCATCCTCGGCGTCGACATCCTAGCCACTCTCTTCGCCCTCTTCGGCTGGCTCTCCGGCACAGGCGAAGTCCCCGCCATCCACGACAACTTCAAGCAGAGCAGCAACGGCTGGGTCGACATCGTCACCGTGGTAATTGTCTGGCTGTACTCCTTTGGTGTAACGGTCGTTATCGCTATCATCTACTTTATCCTTAACAAGATTTCTTGGTTGGATAATCTTGGTAGAAAGGATCGCAGACATAAGGATACCAAGTTGGAGAATGTTCTGGGACATTTGCAGAAGCTTGCTATTGAGCATGAGGTTGATGAGAAGACGGGCAAGAGCAAGTTTACGCTTGCTGAGAAGGCGGCTGATGACGACGAGGATATCTAGATGGTGTTTTTGGGACGTGCAGGAGTCTTTGTTTAGTTTGTATGTTCGGGTATTGTTTTCTTTCTAATATACAGATGTTCACACTTGCAGGTCATAGGCTGTTCGTCCTGACTATACATTGTGATTGTGGTAAAGAAAAAGACGTGATATCCACTCTTATTCCATCTGTTCAGCCTCCGACTGATACAAAACCGGAATATCCCCATCCAACTATCCTCAACTGCCATCGACACCCACGTCCAAACGATCGATACATGCTTCGCTTACCATCGCCAAGCAAAGAATATTTCCCCACAGAACAATGCATGTCAAAACAATAAGCAAACTTTGCACTGCCTAAGATCACATCAAGGCCATCCACGACGAAATTGCCGAATTACAAGTGCGCATGAGAGATGAAAAGTGCTTAACGCGATGCACAGCCAGCCTTCCTATGCACAAAGTTCTTCCCTTGCCATCCAGTCTTACTAGGTCTCTTCTTGCAAGACCTCTCTTTTGCATTCCCAAAATTCCTAAAGGCAATTTGGTGTAAACGCTCCGGGGGCTCTGAGGTTACCCTCCAGAGCGCAACCCAGCATGTCGCCTACGGGCTCTTCTCAAGGATCCACTCGTTCAGGCCACCGTCATCTTCGGCTTTGCTGTCGATGATCTGGCCGATAGACTCCCAGATACGCCGTCGGTTGAGCAGTGTAATGTTCACGACGTTGAGATTGTGACAGGAAAATGGCCTTCTGAACCTGGAAGGTAGATTGTTGTAGATATTCGCATGCTGGCTCCTCAGATCTCGTTGGCGAGCAAGGCTCTGAGAGCGTGAGCTCATACCGTCCAGGACCATGTACAGTAGTCGCCAATCCAGGGGCACATCTTTTGGTGCAACGAAGTCGTATAGAAACGGCATGTCATTGCGTAGCCGAGCTCTCCAAAAGCCAAAGGATAGTCGAAGCTGAGCACAAGGGCGAGAAGCTTTGCGTAGGCGGCATAGATCCGGCATGTGCATAAAGTCAATGATGCAGAGGATCAAAGCGGGCCCAAGCTTATAGAAAGGGTCAGACGATTCGGAGGTGCAGGGCGGACCGAGGGTAACTGCAGTGTAGGCTTGGCCATATTCCCCTTTTCGGGGGAACTGTCGAATACTATCTTCGTAAAACTTGGCCAAAACCTCAGCAGGAGGCCGTGCGGCATCTTCAGCCCAGGGGTTACCTGCTAAGGAACTTTGCCCATGTGGCCCTGTCTCTTCCGCGTGGTTTTGTTGAATGCGCTGTAGGAATAAATCAACTGCGGCGTTAACATTGCGAATGAGTGATAGTTGTTCTGGACTGTCGCCAATGGTGCTAGAATCGCCCGGGGAGGTGGATGGAGAATCTTCTGATCCAAATAGCCGAGTAGCGGACATACCGCCGACGTATGCCTCTGCGACAAGACAGCGGTAAAAGCCGTCCAAGATAGAATTGGACGACGGTGGCTGGAGGACATCGTCGAAACCAAAGGTGATCAATCCCCAGCGTCGGCCGACGAAGCACTCCATGATACCGTAGTCAATACCTCGCAAGCACCAGGTGGTGGGGCTACGCATGCCTAGCTTTGAGAAGGTCTTGCCGAGAATCTCAGGGGTCCAAGGATTCGACTCAGTAGCAATATTCCATTGCTCCATGCATCTTTCGTGGTAAGGCCACGCCTGGCCTGTAGTGTAGCTATGAAGACATGGGACAGATTGTATTACCATGGGGAGGTTATCACTTACGTTTCTAGAAGCTCACCAGAATCATCGTACGTGCATGCACGGACATAGCGGAGCGGCTGAGAGAGGTACGTCCTGGGTAGAGTTAAGGTCAGTTCTCCTGGTCAAAGAAGTAACACGCGAATATACTTACTTTGTGGGAATCTGTTCCTAGGTCTTCCGCATCACTGCACGAACCTCCGAGAGCCATTGTCCTCTGTCAATGATCAACCCGCGGGCGATGTTCCCGGCACTTGGATCCAGTGGTGCTCTTGCCGGAACACCACAAAAGACACAGGTGGCCGATTTGTACAAATGTGACATGGCGACGATCAAGTACCAGATAGGTATCTACCTAGGTAGGTAACAGAAGGACTGGCCTCTGCTATGACTTAGGGAGTCGAAATAAAGTAGCCTAAGTACTGGTCCCAATTAGCATAGGGGGCTAAATTATTTCGTCTCTAATACCTACAGCGGCTTTCTTCTGAAACTCTGGCGAGTGTGAATAGGTCTTACGGTAAAAGGTTGAATGACAAAGTTTTGATGATGCAAAGAATGTAAAGGTGAGGGTTGGGGCAGTGTTTGGTGGAGGAATTTCCGTTTACTCTTTTACGACCAGCCAGTGCCAGGTCACCTGAGCACCAAGTTTCAACCACTGCAGCTGTCTATGGGACAGCCCACTGTAGCCTCCGTTGAGTAGCTTCCATTTTGTCTTCAACGTAACCTTGACGAAATACCGGCCCGTATTCTACACTTCCTCAATACTCTATCGACAAAATGATTTCTGTAGGTGAGTCAAACTCAGTGAGTCACCGCTGTAAAAACATGAACTTTAACCTTTGGAATATATAGGGACAACTACCCAGCCTGTATGCAGCAGCGTCTTGCTCCTCCATCCATCAGACAGACCAACACAACAAAGCTACTCACCCACCGCTCATTTGCCGATCTGTCAAGCCCAGCCAGGTAATCGACTCCTGCTTGTCCTGTCCTAGTTCCCATACCGAATGGTCCCCATGGGTGTCAAAATGCAGCAGATGTCCTCCTCAGGCCATCATCTCTTTACACCTTCTACGTCAAAAGTCCCACACGGCAAACTCACCATGACTCTCGGGAACTTAGCTAACGAGACGCTCTATCTTATAGGATCTTTCTGCCAGACTGAGCAACTTGGGTCGCTCAGTCTAGTAAGTCGACACTTTCACGCCGTGTACAATCCAAGCCTTTACAAGCACAATATACTCCACGACAAACCCACCAAAGCTAGCGTTATCTGGGCAGCGAAGAAAGGCTCGCTAGGCACGCTCAAACTCGCCTTTAGATATGGAGCCGATCTCAACTGTACGGGCGCTCCTAGCGAGGAATTTATCTGGAAGTCTGCATATTCTACCTTTGGTGCCGAGACGTACGTTGCGCCTTTGCACCTTGCAGTTCTTCACAATCATGAGCATATTGTGAAGTGGCTTCTGGAGAAAGGAGCTCGCCTGCATGTTCCTTCACGCAACCTCTGCAACTGTCAGGATATAAGGTATGTGAGGAGGCTACCCCCCGACTGGGCTGTTACTCCCTGGTACCCTGTTCACTACGCCATCTTTCACGGGCCTATATCGATGCTTCCTCTTCTCTTGAAGAACGGGGCTATGTATGCAACAGAAGACCTCTCTCCTATAGCTGACGCGATACAGGGTGAAGTGGAGGAGGCTATTGATATCATACTGCAACAGGACAACTTCGACCCAAACTACCGAGACAGTATGGGCGCGACAGCCCTCCACCATCTATTTCCACGTCGAGATTTTAGAAAGACTTGCGCGATCATCAAGAAGCTCATTGACCGCGGTGTGCCCATCGACGCTAAAGCTACTAGCGGTGCAACGATATTCACCATTATGGTCCAGTCAGAGCACTTCCTAATCGCCATCGAACTTCTTAAGGCTGGGGCCAATGCCTCCGAAGAAGTATGGTATGAGCGTAGTAACATCACCTCAATAATCTTGGGAAGTAGGATCAACGAGGCGAAGCTTGAGCGCCGAAACCAACTAGCAAAACTACTGACACAAGAACACAGGGAGCTGATCCGGCTTGCCATCAAGCGCGGTGCAGACGTTAACGGATTGTTAACAGACAGGTTCAGGCCCATTTATTTCGCATTGATATCCTTAAAGGACTCAAAGTGCTTGAAGATTATGCTTGATGCTGGTGCCAGGACTGAGGACGCTGTCATTGATAGACACTCTAATGCTAAGGGTCTACTCTCTGCGTTCTTCAATGAAGAAGATGGATACCTTCAGTTTTGTTATGCCCTCCCAAGACCAGTGGGTAAAGCGGACTTGAAACCTTACGAAGCGTCTTTAAAGCTACTGCTGAAGAGAGGTGCGCGCATAGATGCCTCGAGCCAACACCACATTTCGGCACTCGAAGAGATCTGCAGCAGATACGCTAAAGGAAACGAGAACACCTATGAGCTGGAGTTTCTGGTCAAGTATGCGACCAACCAGAACGCTAGCGCCGAGTGTGTTGAAGAACTCATGAAACGCAATAAGGGCAGGGAGATGATTCAATTCCTGTTAGTACAATTATACACAAAGCTACTGAATATCACAGGCGACGGAGAGATTAAAGACGATGATGAAGAGGACAGCGAGGATGATGAAGAGGATAGCGAGGATGATGACGAGGACAGCGAGGATGATAAAGAGGACAGCGATGATAATGAAGAGGATAGTAACGATGATGAAGAGGATAGCGACAATAATGAAGAGGACAGCGATGATGATGAAGAGGATAGCGACAATAATGAAGAGGACAGCGACGATGATGAAGAGGTCAGCGACTATGATGAAGAGGACAGCGACGATGAGCCTTATTCTACTCCTGCCTCTTTGCCACATAATCGTTAACGCGCCTGTATCTCCATTGGGTTGAGAGGCGCTGTCTCGGTACGTTATTTCTGCTACCAGCGTAGCGGTATAACCCTACAAGAGGTCGTTGAAGTTGCTCCTGAAAAGAGGTGCTCGGATCGATGCCCCGAGTAAAGTCCATCACTCATTAGCGCTCGAAGAAGTTTGCGACAGAGTTGTGTTCGTTGGTTGCGACCACCAACACCTCTTCGCAAACATTGAAGCATACAGGTTCTCTCATGTCGTCGGTCTGGAGCCTGAGAATACTTAGGCGATAATAGCAGTAGCCTACTTAGGAATCAGAATTAATATATGAATCTTCGTTGACTTTTTGACCTAAGGCACTGCAGTTGCTTTTACGTGACCAGCCAATTGAAGGGATAGCCCACCCAAATTGGCCTTCGTTAAGTGACTTTCCTTTCATCTTTAGCATATTATGACCTTCCCAGGTAGGTGGCAGAAGAATTGTCCTTTAAAGCTTAGGTTGCCAAAATACAGTAGCCTAAGGGTGCGTCTAAGTTGGCATAAAATGACTAAACTATTTCGTCTCTTATACTCTTAGCGATCATTTCTTCTGGCACCCTGAGGCTTCCATACTACCTAAACATAAGCTCAGATTTTACACTTCTTCGATATCTCTATCAATAAAATAAATTATCTAGATAGTTACGTCAAGCTCAGTGAGTCATCACTGTAACACTGAACTCTAACTGTTTTGTGTAGAAATAACAACTGCTGCCTAGCCTGTGCGCGCAGTATCGTCTTCCCTCTTTCATCATCACTCAACCAGTACAATACGACAAACCTATTCATCGGAACCCCAGTCAATCTTTGAATAAGTCTCAACTGTTCAGGTAATCGAATCCTGTTCACCCTGCCCTAGTTGCCACGCCGACCATCTTCTACGTCGAAGAAAACACCATAGCACGTTCAACATGGCTTTCGCCGAACTGCCCAATGAGATCCTCTTTCAAATAGGAGAAATCTCAGATATGGGGCAGCTTGCGCGTCTCAGCCAAATAAATCGGCACTTCTACGAATTATACAATGTGCGCCTTTACCAGCGCAATGCACTCCAGGGCGATCCCAAATCCCTCGTGCACTGGGCAGCTAGAAAAGGAGCGCTGACCACAATCAAGCTCGCTTGTAGGTATGGAGCCGATCTCCATTCTACTGGTGCCCCTAACGAGGACCTTATCTGGAATCATGCAAAGGGTGAGCAATGGCGGTATCCTGAGCGCAGTGAAAGGATGACGCAGACGTACGCTGCGCCTTTGCACCTAGCAGTCATTAACAGGCATGAACACATTGTGAAATGGCTTCTGGAGAACGGTGCTCGAGTGGATGTTCCTTCAGTCAGGCTCTGTGACTGTTCCCTTCCGAATCGAGCCCCTCAATACTCCACGGCGCCTCCGTATCTCGATTATACTCGTCGTTATCACATTCCTCCCTGGTATCCTCTTCACTACGCCATCTCTCATGGGGCCAACGAATCGATAGTGTCTCTCCTTGTGAAGCATGGAGCTAGGTATGCAATGAAAGACTTCCATGGTATAATTCCCGCGGTACTGGAACTAGCGAAGCCTGCCATCGATACTCTACTAATTCAGGGCGACTTCGATCCAAATTGGCGAGGCACAGACGGCGCTACCGCTTTCCATTTGCTTGATGAAGGCGAGGCATTCCACCACCATCTGCAACTAGAGCAAAGGTGCGACAAGGTTCTGGCGACCATCAAGGGGCTTGCCGCTCAAGGTGTGCCCATCAACGCTCAAGCTAAAGGCCAAACAATATTGAACATAATGCTCAGTAAAGGCAACTTACTATGCGCGATCGAACTTCTAAAGGCTGGAGCCGATGCTTCAGATAAACTCCACGCCAGAAGGAATGCGCCTGGCGTCATTGATCGAATGTTCGAAAACATGTACAGGTGCCGGATAGACGATAAGTGGGTTGGTAACGTTCAATTAGCGAAGGTGCTTATGGACGACCAGCGGAAGGCACTGAAACTCGCCATCGAGCGCGGTGCAGACGTCAACAGAATGGCAAGAGTAGAGGGCCAGCTTCCGACTAGGCCGCTCTACCGAGTACTATTATTCTCACGGGACGTCAAATGCGTTGAGATGATGCTTGATGCCGGTGCAATGGTTGACGATTCTGGGGAATTACTTCGTACATTCTTTGATAGCCAAGAAGGATACTTGTGTTATCGTTACAATGACGACAGGCCGATGGATAAAACCGACCTCAATCCCTTCAAAAGGGCTTTGAAGTTGCTCCTAAAGAGAGGCGCGCGGATTGATGCCCCGAGTCAGCTTCATAACTCAGCACTCATTGAGGTCTGCGATCGAGCTACGAACGTTGTTTACGATAGCCAATACCGCCTCGTAAACAGGGAAGCGTACAGGTACCAGCTCCAACGCCTCGAAGGATACTACGGCCGGGCCTCCTACGTAAAGAGGGATCTCTTCTTTGAGCTTGAGTTTCTGGTCAAGCATGCAACAATTCAGAATGTCAGCGCCGAGTATGTCAAAGTACTGATGAGACGCAACCAGGATGAAGGAAAGGTTCAAGACTTGCTGAAACAGTTGCATGCGAAACTCATGAGCGGCATTGGCCAAGATGATGACGACGACGACGACGAGTTCAACGACATTAATGAAGACGAAAACGAACCTGATCCTCGTTCTTGTTCTATTTGCAACCTCGTGCGACCACAATGAGAGGAGCCGCAGGGTGTTAGAAGAATTGGCCGTCATAAACACAAGGGATGAAATAGTTTAGTCATCTTATGGTGATCTAGAGAAGCATTTTGGCTGCTTTACTTTGGTAGTCTAAGCCTTGGGGGACATTTCTTCTGTTGCCCACCAGAGGAGGTACTGTCCAGGCTTTTATGTATCTCTACTACAAGCTAGGGCAGATCAAATTGGATGACCTTACGTTCGACATGAGGCAGAGGCTCTCAAATCTTTTACCCAATGGTATGTATCAAACCCCAGCTCAAGTTTACGGATACTGGCACCCAGGATTTTAGTTTATTCCCGAACCGAAGCAAGTTGGCAACCACAGTCGACTCCTCGACTTCTACGATCCTTCTGAGCTTGAAGTTCATACCATAATACCGGTGGAAAGAGCAATCGAGAGACTTGCGTCATTTCGCAGCACATTTGGGCGTAAAGGAGGACCCATTGGCGTTTGCTGGCGAACAAGACACAAGGGCTGGAGGCCAGGAGCAGGAGGCTAGGACATTATCGCAGATCCATGACATGTTATCGGAAGTTATTTGGGAATTTTGAATGCGAGAGTACTGGCCAAAGTTATTTGTATGAAGCTATTTGTAGCTAGCTATAATTCTCTACGTAAGTAAGTGTAGGTAAGTGCAGTAAGATCTGTTTGCAAATTTTCCATAGCGGCCACAAGTGAGTCCACTGAATTGCCTTTGCCGAAATTAATCTGAAGTACTCTGACAAAATATATTCAATGATTCAAATAAAGACAATTCTAATAGGTAGGGTAGACATTCACAATTGAATGTTCTATGTCCTGTATTTAAGTGACGATCTACACCGATCCTAGCCCATCGCCAAGGATAAATATACCGAGGTCTAAGAAGTTAAAATCCGGGGTAGACAGGGGTCTTTTAAGGCGAGATCACAAGCAACAAGCACGTCATCTTGACAAAACACGACCCAAGAAATAAACATTCCGACTTGTTTCCTCAGGAGTCTTTCTTATTTGCTACTTTCGATCCCCTTCCTTTTGCTGGGTAATTGCTGGCCAACAGTGTAGTGTCTTGTCTCAACCATGACCCCACCTTCAACTTCTTCCCCTCCAAAACCTCGCCAGAAACTCGCAAGGCGAGCCTGCGACTCATGCAAGGTTCGCAAGATTCGATGTTCAGAGACGCCCCCCTGCACAGCATGCGAGGCGTCGGGGATAGAGTGTACCTTTAAGCGTGAGCAAGGGACTAGAGGACCGAGGGGATTGCGTCCTAGGACCTTGTACAAGATTGAGCGGAGACGCCAAGCAGAGGCTTCGAAAAGCAATACTTCAAGTCCCGACCAGGATCAACCTGTTGCTAAGAAGTCTCCATCCCCTGTTGATGAGATAGCGTGTTTGCTGGAGATTCTAGAGATCTACTCAGAGAGACTGTACCCCATCTGGCCCATCGTCGACGCAACTGATCTTCGAAACAAGATCGAGCAGAATCCTGCAGAGGGAGGTGCAGCTAGATACCTTGCTAACGCTGTAGCCCTTGCTGCTATTGCTCAGCTCAAGCTGGACATTGCGTGGCAGCCCAGAGTGGAGGACGCGGAAACGAGACTAAGCGAGACACTGGGTCTGTTGGATGCCTTGCGCATTTCTTTCTTCCTACATATTTACCATGAAAATGCCTCCCCTGGTGGAACGAAGTCTCTTGTTTATTTGCGCGAAGCGATTACGCAAGCGCAGATCTTGAGGCTTGATCGCGAGTCTACGTATACCTCATTATCTGAAGCCGATCAACATGTTTCGCGACGGATTCTATGGTTGCTGTTTGTCACAGAAAGGTAGGCATCTCAAATCAAGCAAGAGTCTATTCGTTACTAACACTCCGTAGGGGCGTTGCTCTTCTTCATAAGCTTCCCCCAGTCCTGAAGCCAAACATTCTATTCCCCTGGTTCGGAGGAGCCAACGACCGCGCAGAGGTCCTCCCAGCTTTTCTCAAGCTGGTTCATCTCTTCTGGGTCTTTGATCAAAGCGGTATCTTTGAACTTCTTCACAACTTTGACTCAGACTCGGATCTGCCCAATATGGTTTCTGTTGCACAGAACTGCCTCGAGTTACTCCAACAGAAGCTTCTTGACTCGGCTGACAATGACGATTGGGGTCCTATCAACGAGGTTCAGCGCGCGGATATGTTTGTTACGAGACAGTGGATGCGCGCTGTACTTTGGCGGGCGGCACTTCGGTTTGGGATTGTTACTCCCAGTATGAATCCTGTGGATATTGCGAAGGATTTTCTGAGTCTTGTTTCTGAGCTCCCGAAGACTGCCCTTGAGTCTCATGGGCCGACGCTGGTAAGTTTTACATACAGATTTTGACTTCCCGTACGCTTACGTTCTGTATAGGAGTTCAAGACGTTTGAGATTGCCACAGCAGTGATTGACGCGATGGCAAGCGACGACTCCATAACAGATGACCGCTCCGGCCCAGTTCTACACCAACTACGAGACATACTATCCTCCTGTCGAGGAGGCAATCGAACTCTCCTGTCGCTTCTAACGATGCGGATGGACGCCATCTTCAACGCAGGTCGTTTGCTTGAGGGATCAGAGGGCGATGCAGTTGCCTTTGAGACAAACCCACAAACCTCGTTCCAAGGCACAGCTGAGGTTCTAACTGCGCAGCAAAACCTCACGATGCCGACTTACCAGTTCATGGAAGATCAAGCCTCTCAAATTTGCTGGGCGCCGCTGGACCTCGGTTATCTCGTTCGGTCTCCGTCGCCGCTTACTCGCATGTTGCTGGAGTCTATGCCCCGCGATGTTGATGGGGAGCAGGATCCGCGAGCTGTGCGACAAATAATCCAGGCATCTACCTAGCACTTGTCATTTGGACCGTGTTCATCCGAACTTGGACCCAATTGTTAGAACAAGTGTCCATTATTTTGGCATGTTTTCTTGGTGTTCAAGATGAGGGGAACGGCGAACTAATGGTGGCATAGATGGATCGCATTGCGCCATCTGGACCCCTGTCGCATCAATCCCCCGCTGCAAGTCATCCAAATTGGCGACCATCAAATCAACGCAGAAGCATGAGTTGGTCAGCACAGCAAATCAGTATGTGAAGCTGTGTAACCCTCACCGTGTGACTCAAGCTGACAGCTATCTCAACAGTTCTTTAATAACTGCTCAATTCTTTTTCGCAAAAGAACAACTCGAAAACAGTCGCTCTAGTCCCCCGCAACTTCAGTGTAAGTCCATCTCCACTATCACTTCTCCGAGAATTACTCCGCAAGTCGCAACGTTAATACTGATTCAATCTGTCCAGAAGAACTCGCATTCACATCAACATCATCAAAACTCATCAAAATGGCTTGGGCTGAACCTCGAAACACTGGCATGGTCTACCGCCGCCTCGGGCGCTCTGGACTCCATGTAAGCGCCATCGGTCTCGGCAGCTGGTTGACCTACGGCGGTTACTCTGAAGATGAGCAGGCGTTTGCTTGTATGAAGAAGGCTTATGATTTGGGAATTAACTTTTTCGATTCCGCTGAGAATTATACTGCTGGTCAGGCTGAGGTTGTTATGGGAAAGGCTATTAAGCACTTTGGATGGAAGCGAAGTGACTTGGTTATCAGCACAAGTGAGTCTAATACCCGACGTAAAGTGTGCGTGTACTGACAGCTGTTAAGAGATCAACTGGGGCGCTGTGAATGGAGAGATTCTTGTCAACAACCATGGCCTCTCAAGGAAGCACATTATTGAGGGCCTTGAAGCTTCGTTGGAGCGTCTTCAGCTCCCATATGTTGACATTGTCTACGCTCATAGGCCGGACAGACTTACTCCCATGGAGGAGACTGTTCGCGCTTTCAACTGGCTGATTGATAATGGAAAGGCTTTCTACTGGGGTACTTCAGAGTGGTCCGCCGATGAAATTGCCGAAGCTGTAAGTCACCTCACATTATACACGCCTTTTAAGATCAAACCCTTACACTTTCCAGGTTGGCATTGCCCGCGATCTTCGCATGATTGGCCCAGTCGTAGAACAGCCCTTCTACAACATCCTAGTAAGAGACAGAGTAGAAGGCCAATTCCAACGCCTCTACGAGCGCACCGGTCTAGGCATCACCTCCTTCTCCCCTCTAAAGATGGGCGTCCTCAGCGGCAAGTACAACGACATCGTCGACGGCCAACCACCCAAAGACTCCCGTTTCGGTGCCAGCAAAGACCAGTTCGCCGAATTCATGCGCGGCCAAATCGGCACCGACGACTGGGAAGCTGAGATTGAGAAGGTGCGCCAACTGAAGCCTATTGCTGAGAAGTTGGGTATTAGCCAGGCGCAGCTTGCTATTGCTTGGTGTTTGAAGAATCCTAATGTTACAAGTGTTATTACGGGAGCTAGTCGGCCGGAGCAGTTGGAGGATACTGTTGCTTCGCTTAAGGTGTTGGATAAGTTGACGCCCGAGATTATGGAGGAGATTGATGCTGTTACCAAGAATAAGGTTGAGTTGGATCCTGCTAGACAGAGCTAGATACCAAGTGTATAGTCAAATGGAAAATGAATTCATGGTTGTCATTCTTTGTTACACGGCATAGAAGACGAAGTGGTAACTGAACTGAAAGTGCAAGAGATGAACATTACTTTATGCTTAGACCGGCACCTGAGGCTACTTCATTTTGTTGTTACCATCTAAGTCTATATGAGGCACAATGGCGAAAACAAACACGGTTCACATATCTTCCTATTCTTCACCAATACTTCGTCACATAGCATCCAGTAGTCCATACTCTTCTATCTTAAGAAATAGTTAAGATTACCAAATGGGCTTATTAGCAAGTTTGATGCCGGCTAACCTACAAAGGTTTAAGGCCTGAATGAACACATCAGCTGGTCAATCGCAACAATCCTTCCTGGAGATGTGGCAATCATTAGCAACTGAGGAATTGACAGCTGAGCTCGAAAGGCCTGTACCAACAACCAGTTCAATTGAAGTGACAGAGGAAATTGGTGAGTTGATTGCAAGTAGATTACAAGTAGAAATCCCCTAGATAGTATCCCGGAATGTGATCTCGTAAGTTCACTGCATTTCTAAACCCTCCAACAAGAACCACTATCTAGATAATCTATCGAGAGAATGGAGAGATCGGAGATGGTACCTGCAGATGTGCGGGTAATAAGCGAACCCGGTTACTTCACTGCATTTTTACCCTCCCCCCAGGCTCTATCGATTCCTTCAAGTTCCCTGTAAATCACGAGTCCACTGAGAGAACGTGAGGGAATTGGAAGGTTGACTACAAGTGGGAAACCTCAAGTATCCCAATACAAGTAGTATCCCACCGGTTGTTGCGTTTTTCACTGCATTTTTAACCTCCCCCAAGGGTCTATGGCTTCGAACAAGTCCCCTGCAAATTCCTTGTATCTTGGACTCTTGGCAGGCCCTCACAGGTTCCAATGCCTGTAAAATTCACTAACATCCGGCTGCCTCCCACTGTCTGCGCCTCCATTTGGGGATCGATGGAGTTCAAAGTCGCCAATGATACCCAGGAATATGCTCGTCTGCAGAATCCCGGTCTCGCCTTCGTTCTTTCACTGCAATTTTAACCTCCCCCAAAGGTCTACCAAATTCTTCAAATTCCTAGTACCAATACCTACTAAGTCCATTAAGCGAAACCTTGAGTGCAAGTTTTCTTTCTTTCACTGCACTTTTACCCCCCTCCCAAATTCCAATGCCTACCTATGAAACCCCATTAACATAGGTCTTGCTACCTCCCGTTGTCTGCGCCTCCATATGCAGATTGAAGTTCAGAGCTACCCAAGGATACACAGGCTCCTCTATGCACGAAAATTACTCTTTCCACCACCCTTCACTGCGCTTTTAACCTCTCTCGAAGTCCGTCGCTATTCAATCTTCGTAAGATATCGTTGAAATAGTGGTTAGATGCTGCTCTGTACTCGTTGTAAGCTTGCTTATAGTAGTTGCACCGGCCTAGCTTAGGTTTTCACTGCAATTTTAACCCCCTCCCAGGTTCCAACACCTCCAATGCTGATATATGCTGCGTCTCAATGACTGTGCCTGAGGAGGCTGAAGTTCAAAGCAACCAATCATACAAAGGGTTCCACGAGTGTTGTCTCATCCATACTCCCATCAGCGCAGCTTTTACAGCTGTTTCAACCTCTCTAGACCTATCAAATATCAATATTTTCAAAAGATTTGCTTGTTCCACCCCTTCTACAAAAATACGTGGTTTGCCGCCTGGCTGTTCACTGCAGTTTTAACCTCCTCCCAAGCTCCATAACCTAATATTGAGATTCTGCTGCTTCCTAATGTCAAGATATTGCAGTTCCAAGTTACCAATGATATAGAGGAACTCTTCTGTACTGGCTTTTAGCCCTGACTAGGGTTTCCCTCACTTCGCTCAAGGTCCATCGCAAATATCTTCGTTTTATCATATTCCTGGCAAAATGCTTATATTGCGATAACTCGGTTCCCAAGTTCTAACACCGAACGTCTAACAAACGGTCTACCAATCAACGATGAAGGTCAAACTTCAAATTTTCTAAACCTTCCATTTTTGGACGAAATACCAATATTGTCGTCACTTTCTCTTTTCGTCTTCTTCACTGCAATTTTAAACAACCCCCAGGCCCCAGGGCCTGCAATGCTGGCATAGCCTGCTTTTCAGCAACTTTATGAAGAGGCAAGATTCACAGCTGCCATTGGCGGGTTGCCTACACTGCGTTTTTAACCTCACCTTAACCCAGGATATGTAGCTAGTGAAAGTTACCCCGTTATCAATGAAAGGAAAGAAGTACGGCAACCGAACGGACTATATTGACAGAGCCAAGTGTACCAGCGTGTCATTGGAATCTTCAAGCGAGTACGCATCAGTGGCTAAAGGTTAGCACATGAAGGATCTCACAGCCCTGCACCCTCCGTCGGTAGTTTCCAGCCGCAATTGAGTCTTTGAACAAGAACAGTCAACATAACGGACCAATCTGAAGACACGTAAAACGAAATAAGGCAATGAGAAGAAAATCTCCGAAGCACGACGAAAATCGGCTCGGCCTCGCTCTTTTTTCGCGACGGATTTACGGTCACTCAACTCTGTTTCACAAGAGGGACCTCTTTGCTGGTTTTCGTATTTAACAGCGTCTTATTGGTTAGTCAAGCTCGAAGTGGAGAATCTGCACCCTGCCGTGAACCCTACGGAGATCCACTTACCCAATATGGTAATAGCTATCCCGCTCGATAAGTCCGCGATAGCATCATTGATGGTCGAGATGGAAGGAATTAATCAAGGTTCGGAGTTAGTGATGGAGTCAATCTTTGAGTCTAAGGGAGAAGATGAAGTATAAAGCTGAGAGAAAGGACGGTGGTTGAAGTTTTCGATATCCTCATCACTTATTACTCAACAGTTACAACAATAACAACTCTACTACACTACTACAATCTTCTTTTAAACACTTCCAAAATGTCTCAGTACGCCAAGAACCAGCCTCAGGGCTTCGTCAACAGCATCGAACGAGTTGCCATCATTGGTGTAAGCTTCCC
Organism: Fusarium caatingaense; assembly: GCA_013624355.1. Lineage (NCBI taxonomy): Eukaryota > Fungi > Ascomycota > Sordariomycetes > Hypocreales > Nectriaceae > Fusarium > Fusarium caatingaense. The sequence continues at coordinate 70,717 of JABKKP010000139.1, forward strand.
AGTTCTCCTTGACCCATCTAATCACTGACACGACATAGGCCGGTGGAAGTGTTGGCAAGTATCTAGCCAAGCACATCATTGCAACTGGCAAGCATACAGTCACAGCCATCACTCGCAAGGATAGCACCAACAGTGCCCCCGAAGGAGCTCGAGTCGCCGCCGTCGACTACGAAGATGAGAACTCCCTCGTCGAGGCTCTCAAGGGCCAGCAATTCCTTGCCATTTCCCTCTCTGTCCGAGCTCCTCCCGGCACTCAAGAGCGCATCGTCCGCGCTGCTGCCACTGCTGGAGTACCCTGGATCATGCCCAATGTTTACGGCATTGACATCACCAACAAGTCCCTTGCAGAGGAGAACATGACTGGAGCGGCCGTCTACCCTGGCATCGAAGCTATTGAAGAAGCCGGTGTATCATCATGGATCGCTATGTGCTGCTCTTTCTGGTACGAGTTCTCTGTCTGCCAGGGACCTCAGTGGTACGGCTTTGACTTTAGCAACGGTCAAAAGAAGGTTACTTTCTACGACGACGGAAACACTCAGATCAACACTTCAACCTGGGACCAGTGCGGTCGAGCATTCGCTTCTCTCCTCAGCCTCAAGGTCATCCCCGATGACGAGAACGACAAGTCCCCTACTATTTCCCAGTGGCGAAACAAGCCCCTCTACATCTCCAGCTTCCTCCTCTCTCAACGCCAGATGCTTGACAGTCTGCAGCGCGTGACTGGCACCACCGACGCCGACTGGGTTATCGAGCACGAGGGCGCCAAGGAGCGATGGCAACGGGGTGTTGATATGGTCAAAGCCGGTGATCGATCTGGTTGGGCTCTGGCTATGTATGCCCGAACATTCTTCCCTAATGGTGACGGAAACTTTGAGGCTAAGCATGGACTTGCTAATGAGATTTTGGGACTGCCGAAGGAGGATGTGGATGAGTCTAGTGCTAAGGCTTTGAAGATGGCTGAGGATAACTACAACTACTATATGAACCGCACTCACTAAATGAGTGGGCGTAAGAGGTGGATCGGGGGTAAATAGATTGGATGCAACTAATAATATTTCTTTATGCTGATATAAGTTCTGTACAATTCACCTGAAACTGTGATCATTCAGAGGGGCCAACAGCAAAAAAAGTCCAACAATGAGTGAATTTATTGTAATTGATCACAATGCAAAGGTAGCAAAAAGAAGAATTGCTTTGGATAGCAAAAGATTGATCCCGCCCGGGCTCGAACCGGGGAC